>NW_015449931.1:1006750-1059425 GCF_000239435.1 Tetranychus urticae | reverse complement strand
TGATTCCATGTCAGAGTAATTGAATGGCAAACAAACAATGGTAGACAATAATTGCACGCAATCAACTTTAGTCTGTTTCCATCTGATTCACAATGAACAATGAACATTTCTTTTCTTCTCAAGCCAACATTGGGTTATAAATGTTTTCGTCAATATTTGATGATATCCAGACTGTGAATGATTATCATCGTCAATCTGAATAGGCAAAACCTAAGAGATCAACCTGAAAAGCTGCAAATTGCGGTAAATTTATTTCAAGATCAATAAACAAGTTAAAACAATGACAAAATTGGGTTGACTTGAAAATTTTTGGGTTCAGTTTACCTACGAGTATTTGCTTTGCCTTTTGTTTTTCACTTGATTTGATTGTCGACCAAAAATCGTAATTTATATCCATTAAAAGGAAAAGTTGTCTGTTAATTTTACCTACAATACTGTTAACAAATTAGCTGATTAATGAAAACAAAAAGAGTAGACTTAATTGTCCTTGTTAATTAGGGTAACAGCAAAAAAGTAAAGCTTCAACTTTGGGTTAAAGCATCACAAGTGGCTTCAGCTATGCTTATACAGCCATGATAATTTGCTCCATTAACATTTGAAACTCACAATTAACAACAATTAAGCTTATCAAAAATGTTTGTTCTAAGGTATGAAGAGTAATGTTTGACAAATTTTTCAAATTGAACAGTTAGAATAGACAGACATCATTTTCAGACACATGCAGTTCAACTTCTTAAGAATGTTGGTGTTTAGTAAAAAGTCCATAGTACAATCTAATGTTTGGGGTAAGAATGATGATTTTAGGTTCTCTCATTCTGGAAATATTTAGGTTCAAAGATTTTAGACCAATGGCCAAAATCAAGAAAACCGTAGTTGATTTGAAGAAACAATTCAATCCATAATGTGAAGCAACAATTTTTATTGATAAACTATAAGTTTCAGCTCGATAACTCTTATGGTCAGAGAAAGCGATCTCTTTAATTGAAAATTGAACTTGATCTGTTTTACAGAAACAAAAAATGTTATTTCGCAAAATAAGATCATTTCCTAGTCGTCCATTAAAGGATGCACCAGTAAAATAAGTTTGATGAACAAACCTGCTTCCATAATTGCACAAAAGGCGATCGAAGTTTAAACTTTGACCGCGATTTTCTCAAAAACTGTCCATCTGATGAAGCATTTAACGGTACCAATGGACTCAATTTTTATGTCCCTACAAACAAATCTGAGTTTCAACTCTTTACTCAAATGATCGAGTCTCTGGCAGCATTCTTTGCATAAGATTTGCAAGTTTAACCAGAAAATTGCTTCATTTACCAGGATATGGGTTAATAGAAGTTTGTTTTGTTTGATAAGTTGTTACTTGTGCATCTACAGCCCAAAAATCATGATGAGAATGTGCTAATGCAAAGTTATTAAATTGAATTGAGTGAGCAATTGATAAAGGATTGAATTGGTGAAAAAATGGTGACTGTATGCAATGCCATTCTCGAAATATCGAGGTTCAAAGTTTTTAGGTAAATGGCCGAAATCCAGAGAACTATCTATAAATAGAAAAAATTATTCAATCCATCATGTTCACAACAACTTTCATGCTCGAATAATAAGTTTCAGCTTGCTAACTGATACGGTCACTGAGATAGATCGGTTTAAGTAAAAATCGAACTTATGTGCTTTATTTTGGACAGAAAACTTTATTTCTAAAAATAAGTGCATTTTCTGGTTGATCATTGAAAGTTAGCCCTGGGAAATGAGTTTCATGAAAAAAATCTCATTCCGTATTTGCACAAAAGGCGATCGAAGTTTCAACTTTGACCTCGATTTTCTCGAAAACTGTCTATCGGATGAACTATTTATTAGCACCAATAGACTCAGTTTTTATTTCCCTACAAACTAATCCAAGTTTCAACTCTTTACTCAAATGATCGAGTCTCTGGCAGCATTCTTTGCATTGCATTTGCAAGTAAAACCAGAAAAATGGTTTATTTACCAAGATATTGGTTAATATGAGTTTGTTTTGTTGAATGAGTTATTGCTTTTGCATTTACAGCCCAACAATCAAGACCAGAATGTTCTAATGCAAAGTTATTAAATCCGATTGAGTGTTTAATTAGTACATGATTAAATTGGTGAAAGATTGATGACTGTAGGTAATGCCATTCTCGAAATATTGGGGCTAAAAGTTTTAAAGTAAATGGCCAAAATCAAGAGAACTATCGATAAGAAGAAAAAATTATTCAATCCATGATATTTACTAACTATTTTCATCTTACAATAATAAGTTTCAGCTCTTATATTCTTGCGGTCATAGAATGCTGAAGGTTTAAATGAAAATCGAACTTGATCGGTTTTAACGAAAAAGAAAATTTTATTTCTAAAAATAGGTTAATTTTCTGGTTCATAATAAAAAGTTACAAGAGAAGAATAATTTTCATGAAAAGTTCTGCTTCCATAATTGCACAAAATGCGATCGAAGTTTCAACTTCGGAATAGCTTTTCTCGAAAACTGTTCATCGAAGAAGTTTTTGCATTGCATAAATCGACTCAGCTTTCATTTTCCTACAAACTAACAGAACCCAAATTTGAAAGAAATTAACTTTTGACCCGCTTTTGCCCATTTCAGTATTTGTGTCAATTTGTGCATAAATAAGACAATTGTCTTAGAGAAACTTTTAAATTGCCCAAATGGACTCAGTTTTTATGTCTCTTTATTTCGTAAATATTCGCAATCGTCACTTTATCATGAAAGCATAAAACCACTTGCAAAGCAAATCAAATGGTTAAAAATTGAAATGAAAAATTCAATTTAATTTTAGTCTTTTGTCTTTTCATTGAAAAGCCAATTTAAAGGAATCATGAGGAATGCTAATCAATTTAATTTGTGAGGCACCACGGGATGTTAAGGTTGAGGTGTTCACAAAGTGATGGTTAATCAACTAAATTATAACTATAATCAATATTCAATGAGAATTACTTTTATTAGCACAATTAAGGAAAGAACTTATTTGTGAGCAATGCTCTCAAACATTAATTAACAATTACAATTTAAAGCTGAAATAACACATGAAGAGTAAGAGTGAATACTTTGATTTAAATACTGTTTTAAAGAGGAAAAGGAAAAGAGAAAAGATGAATGAAAAAAGCTAAGGGAACAACAATTAATTACAAACTGTGAGAGAGAAAGAGACAAAGTTAGAGTAGACCCCTTACAGATGCCCCCACTTGATTCGGTACACGGACTTTCGAGTTAAGTTCGAGGACGAAGTAGATATGAGAACTTTGTCTCGTTAAACTTGTATGGAATCGGCCTTGGTTCAGGTTCTGCGTAGACAAAATCCGTTGGATCATAAGTTAGGTTTGCTAACTTCTTTTCGCGTTTTTCTTTGGACATGTAAGCGTACATTGCTGTAGTTTTCTTTATTGCTAATGGCCAATCTCCGATGTATCCCATTATATCCTTGATTAATCCAGACATTAAATAATTTTTTGGGTAAATGTAGCCATAATATTGTAAATGAATCTTGATTGGACTATTTTTGATGATTTCCGAATGAGTTTTTTCAATCCTTTCGTAGTCGACTAGATATAAATACATTGTTCCAGCTGCATCGAGTATTGATGAATGTTCACGACTTTGAGTAATTCGACCAAATAATGTAAATAAGCAGTATCTTAACCCAAGTTGTTGATTGTTTGCTCTTGCATTGTAATATGATGAGACGCAAATGATTCTTTTCAATAGATAATTGTGATCGATTGGGTTTATCATGAGTGCTTTGAAATCTTGAACTTGACCAGAAACTATGATTCTTTTATATTTGCGTAAAATTGTGATGACTTCTTGTCTGACTTTGAGAAACACAGGTGCATTTTTCATTTCATTCCAAGTTAATCCATGATGCTCAGTGAGAAAACTTTCAATTGCACTTTTTGGATGTCGAATGAATTCATTGTATACGATTTCTCCGCTTGAATCAACGATTGAAACCCAACATGGAACTTGAATGACTTCTGTTTTATCGCTAAATGTTTTAACTCGTAAAGATAAATTTTCAATATCAATTGCACACGCATTAAGTCCATCCTCATGAAGTCTAATATTGTTTTTGGCGATGAGCCAAGCGAAATGTCGAGGTGGATTAATTTTCTCAATTTGTTTCTCACAAAATGCTGCTTTGACTTCTTCATAGTTTTTGTTTCTTCGGTCTTTTAACTTTTGATTTCTTGTTACTGCATGTCTTCGTGAATAAGCGTGCCATTTTCTTTTCAAAATATCAGCATAATCGCTATCTTGTTTTTGAGCTGGACCTGGAGCTGAATCTGGTTTGTATTGTTCCCCTTCGGTTGAGAGCAAGTGCTCGTCAATCTCAGGCGGAATATCAGGCTTAAAGGTTGGATTCACCACGAATGATTTAATTTTCTTTTGAACTGGTTCGGATTGTTTGAGTGATTCATTTGATTTGAAACTTTCTCTTGATTTGCTGAATGATTCTTGTCTTGATTGATGAGAAGTTTTTGATGGCTGTTTTGATGACGGAGTTTCTTTTGGCTTATTTGATTCTCTTGATTTTGAACGCGATGATTCTCTTGATTTATCTTCTTTTGATTTCTGAGATTCTTTTGAATGATGATCACTTTTTGATTCCTTTGGCTTTTCAGGTAATGTGAAAGGTTGTCTAACTCTTTGTCTGAATTCGAGAGAATCTTTTGATTTTGATTTAATTTCTTGCAGCTCTTTCTGTTTCTTATCTCGATCTTCTCTTCGTTGTTGTTCTTTGATTTTTTGTTGTTTAAAGTATTCTTCTTTTTGCTCTTTACTTTTCCATATACTGTCCCAATCAAAAGGTGGACTCGGAGTTCGAGATTTCTTTCGAGGTGGAGAGTCAGGAACTTGTTCGATCGTTGTTGTTGGTTTTGAAACCGGATAAACCTTTGATGTAGATGGTTGAGGTTCTGGTGCTGATGATCTTTTTAATGCTTTTTGTTCTTCAATTTCTTTTTCCATTGTTGAAAGTTTTTCTTTCAAATTTAATAAATGAGCTCCTTGACGTTTCAATGAATCTCGAAAAGTTTGTGTGTAAACGTCTGAGGCAATTGCATTTCTTGTATCATCATTGTTTTCATTTTCCAAATTTTTCAAATAGTTAACCATAGTACCATCGATTTCTAGTTTTTCATCTAACTTATTAATAAATATATCTGCAATGTAGGCTTGATCGAACTTGAAGTATTCTGATTTGAATTTGCAATCGTTAATATGTTGAGAGGTTCGCTTGTAAAAGTTCTTGTAATCACAATCTTTGTAAATGCAGTTCACCATAAATGTTTCTAATTCATATTCAGCTTCCGATGAAGTTTTTGAAATAATAGTATTCTTTGAGCAATTATCATTAATGCAGTCGATTCTTTGGAGATTGAGAGTTTCAAGTGAAGTTCCAATTGTAGGTTGATTATTTTTCATTTTAGTAACAATTACCATTAATAAAGCACATCTTTCGCAGTATAAATTTTCACAGGTTTCGCATTTAAAAGCTGAAATGGCCAATTGATCACATAAGGAACAGGTTTTTAATATCACATCAGTTCCTGAAAATATTGGACCAACTGCGGTGAAACCAGGTGTAGGTTCGGCGATGAGAACAGCAGTTCTGATACTTTCAATGTGGAAAGGTTTAAATTTTCTGTAAATTTTATTTGCCAAATAATCATAAAATTCTTCCTTTGTTGAATGTTTATCGAGAGCGAACGAAATATTCTTATTTGAAGCCATGATTGAAGTGATTGAATTGGAAAAAAGTTTATTTTATATAAAGTTGAGTCTATTGTTGAGTTGAAAAACTTGTTGAATCCTTTTGATTATTTTATTTAATTGTTGAGAAATGTTGATGTGCCTTGTGCTCTTATAACAATATGTTGGTCGTCAAAGAATAACTTTCTTTACATGAGACTCTAATTTTAACCAAATTTACTCAATGACTCGATCCAATAGCTAAGTTCAGCTCAAAGAAATCCTTTCTTTTCCAGTTTAACACCGAGCTAGACTTGAATTTCCAAACCAAATTTTACCACCAGAGAATCAGAATACTTTTCAGCTTAGAATCCTTCCAATACTAATTATTCCAACAATCAATTTTTGTTACTAGAACACATGAAGAGCAATGCTCTTGACGGTTTAGTTAAAGATTGATTTGATCGGCACTTTGGAATACAACAGGTAAGGCGATGAAGACTCTTTGAAATCACTTTTAGTTTGAGAGCAAAGCTCTCAATATCACAAATTTTTGAAGGCTTTTGAGATTTGTTGAGATCGCTTTTTAATTTTGAGAGCAAAGCTCTCAATATCACAATTAGATAAAGCTTTAAGGCTTGAAGGAAGTGGCACCGAATTATCACAATTTTTTATCACCGAATTTGAGTGCTGAGGTTGAGATTCTTTTGAGAATTTTTTGATGAGGAACTTTGTTATCACAGATTAATCACTTGAAATTAGCTTAAATTAGCTTTTAAACACAATACACAAAATAGCTTTTAATAGCTTGAACTCTGATGAGGAAAGAAGTCAGAGTTTGAAGAGCAATGCTCTCAAGGTTTTGACTCTTTTCGAAGACACAAACACCTTGAAATTTTTGAATTTCTTGATTTTTTGATGATATTTAGAGCAATGCTCCAAATTAAACTAATTAAATCACAAAAATAAATAATTAAATTGAATTAAATTCACAAATTGAAATGAAAATCATAAGAACGACTTGCTTCTTTGACTGCGGAAATAGAATAGAAAATGCGGGAACCGTTGCCTATGGTAATTATCCATACGCTTGTTTTCGATATATCGATTGTTTTTGTTTTAAGTATTGATAATTATTTTTGTTAATTAATTGTATTAATTAACTGATTGTGCTTTGAGTATTGCTTTAAGTTGTTTCTCATTGTTTTTATAATTTTTTCATGATAAGTGTTAGTTAGAATATTTAACTTAATTCTTTACTTTTGATGATTATCAATGATTTAGATGAGTTTGATAATCAATCTTATGTTAGTTAATGAAGGGTTCAAACTTCATTAAAATCGACATTGAAAGCAATGCTTTCAAACAATGTCGTTAATCAAATTCATTTGAGTTGTTAGTTTGATGAATGAATAAATTCAAACATATTAACATCGACATTGAGAGTATTACTCTCAATATAAATGTCGTTCATCAAATCCGTTTGAATTGCGAAGATGATGGTTAGCTTGTTAGTGATGAAGTTGATGGAGAAATGAATTTAGTAAATTCATTTGAAATGAATGTTAGTTTGTTTGTTTGAAAAACCTTAGTTTTTCTTACTCTTGAATGATTTTACATTCTTAATGATAAGGTAAATGATCAATCCCACTTGACTCGATTGATTCACTGTCTTGATTCCATCAATTCTGTACTTTCATGAAGATCTGTTTAACCATAACAGCTCAATTCGTATCATTCCTATCAGGTTAGACTCGAAGAATTGTTGCAGTTAATCTAATCAATTCTTAATTTCCAAAAACTTATCAGGAAAAGACTTTTGATTCACTTCAAATCTTGTTGACTGTTCACTACCATTTTGGAGTAATACTCCAAATTTAAACTTTAAAATTTTATATTTGATTCTATTAGTTGAGATTGAATTCAGTTTCATTTGGTAGCTTCACTGTCTTAATCCAAATCCAACATTAATCTTTTACTCCTTGAAGACATGTTAACCATAACATCTCGATTTATTTCCAATCCATGAACTCGATCATTCTCAAAGAATTGTGACGATTAAACCAATCAATTCATAGTTTCAAAAACTGATGAGGAAAGACTTTTGATACACGCCAAATTGTACCAAACTCTTGTCAACTAATTGTGAGCATTGCTCACAGTTTCAACATAAATTTTAATTAATTTGTGCTTTGATGAGTTGAAACTAATAATAATAATTTTGAATTGCTTTTTTGCTTTCTTTTAATTTTGCATCTTTTGTAAGTTTGAAGATAAATTCAGCTCGATTCAGACGTATCACTGTCTTGATCCAAGTAAATCTTTTACTCCTTGAAGATACGTTAAACCATAACATCTCGATTTATTTCCATTCCATGAACTCGAACATTCTCGGATCAGAAACAAAGAATTGTGGCAGTAAAACATTTCAATTCATAGTTTCAGAGACTCGCAAGAAAAGACTTTTGACTCGATCCAAACTTGACCAAACTTTCTCCAAGCTTGTTTTAATTGAGAGCATTGCTCTCAGTTTCAACTTGAATTGTTTAACTTGCTCTTTGATTATTTGAAGTAATAATGATAATAAACTTTTAGCTATAATATTTGTTAGTTTTTCTAATTTTGTTTGAGAGCTTTGCTCTCAATTTGAACAGGAACTTTTTAGTTCTTTTAAGAGCGTTGAATTGTTAAGCGTTGAAACTTGATTTTTCTTTATCATCTTGTTTGATTGGGATTCTTTATAATATTAGAGATGAAACTTGTTTGTGCTTAATATTGAAATTGTATTTTTTAAAGTTGATTATTTTGAGGTGCACTTGTTTCTTGATTTGAATGCTTGAATTAATTGATTATTGGATGCATATGTTTCTTTGAATAGAGATGATTTGGATTAGTTGAAATATAAATTGATGCATTCTTTGATTAAAGATGATAAAGATGAATAAATAATTGAATTTAAAGGTGAATAATAATAATAATTAAAGTTGATTTTGATTTGATTTTTAAGATGCTTGTGCTTTAAAGATGTGATTATTGAGTTGATTCGTTTTCACTTTCATAATTTGATTCAGATTCGAGAGTTTCAATAATTTCATTATCTCCTGTATTAATTAGTTTAAGTTGATCAAAATTTACTCGAAATTTTTTGAATGTTTCACAGCATATAATTTCAGCAACTGAATCAAGTGAATTAAATACGATGTATTTGCCTTTGAATGATGGAGTTAACTTTTTCCCCAAATTTAAACTTATATTTTTCACTGCAACTCTTACAATGTCTCCAGGCTTGAAAGGTTTATCTTTATATTTTTGCTTTTGCATGAATTTTTCTTGATTTAACATTCTTTGATCAATCACATCTTGACGAATTGAATCGATTCCAATTCTTTCAAATTCTTGTGGCATTTCAATTTCATTTGTTAAAGTTGTTCTTGAAGGAATTTGAAATAGTAGATAATGAGGAGAGTTTCCAAGAGATTCAGATGGTGTATGGTTATAACTTATAATATTTCTTGTTAATTGTTTATCCCAATCTTTGATATTTCCATCTGAGCTCATTTTAATTAGATTTCCAATTATGCCATTTGTTCTTTCTACTAATCCTTGAGATTCAGGACGATAAGGAGTAGATTTAACATGTTTGAAGTTGTTTTCATTAATATAATTTGAGAAATTCTCAGAGCGAAAACATGGACCATTGTCCGTTTGAATTTCAAATAGTGGACCAGTGAATCTAATAATGTACTCAATAAAATCGATTGCTTCTTTTGCTGTTTGATTCTTGTATGCTTTTGCGAAGACGAAATGAGTAAGCATATCTACGGCCACGAACAAATATTTGTTTCTCAAACTTGAGCTTTTGAATGCTCCAACAACATCAATTTGAATTCTTTCAAGAGGTAATTTTGGAATAGGCATAAGTCTTGGAACATGATCATTTCTTGTTTTGTGTTTATATCTGCCACAAATATCACATAATCTTATTTTATCTCTGATTACGTTGTTCATTAATGGAAACCAGAAGTTTTCTCTGATCCTTTTGATTGTGGGTTTGTACCCAAAATGTCCACCGAGTGTTTTCTCATGATACTCTTGATAAACTTTTTCAATTAAGCTTGGCGGAACATACACTGATAATTTACCATTCTTGGTTTTTCTGCACAATAAATCATTTTTGATGATAAAATTCTTGTGTTGAACTTGCTGATAAATAATTTCATCTTTGATTCTTTTAATTGTTGGATCGTTTTCTTGTGCAGAGTGGAAGATTGATTGATTCTTGGATATTTCAGGATGTGTTTCGTTAAATATAATCTTTTTGAATAAATCATTATCGATGATTTCAGGTTGTGCGCTGGTTTCTTTTAAATCATTAAAAATTTCTTTGATTGTTGCAATTAAGATGGGTTGATTTTCATCAGTTTCTTCATAAAAAGTTAAGATATCATCACTTTCTCGATCCAATTCTTTGATTTCATTTTCAATCGTTTCATTTGGAGATTCATCAGTTTTGATTAAAACATTAATATCAGGATAATTTAAATAGTGAATGTATCGGTAGAAATCTTCTTCATTGATTTCTCCAGTTCTTTTATGTCTCCATTCATTGGATCTCGAGAAACAATCAGCAGGATGCTCACTGCCTTTTCGATAAATAATTTTGTAGTCAAATTGTGATAATATAGTTGCCCATCGATGAAGTCTTGTACATTTGAAGTTAATCTTTTTTAATGAACACAGAGCACAATGATCACTAATGATCGTAAAACTTTTTCCGGCTAAATAATGACCGTATTTTAACACACCAACAATTACTGCTAAACATTCCTTTTCAGTAATTGTGTACGCCAATTGATGTTTGGCTAATTTCTGTCCAAAGTAAGCTACTGGACGCCAAGAATCTTCTTCTTTTTGAACCAACATGCCTCCTACGGCAATTGAAGATGCATCTACTTCAAGTTGATGATCCTTAGATCGATCGAACTGGCATAACTCGCAATTTTCAATTAATGAGTTTTTAATTTGTTGCCAATTTCTTTGATGAACCTCTGTCCATCGGAACTTCTTCTTTTTTGAGCATTGCTCAAAAAGGTTGGATGCAAGTGTTGAGTAGTTAGGGACAAACTTTGCTAAATAATTGAATAAACCAAGTTGACTTTGTAATGATTTAACATCTTTTGGAGGTTTGAATTGTTTTAATCTTTCAACTTTGGCTGGATCAGGTTTAATTGATTTTCCTGATATAATGTGACCGAGAAATTTCACTTCTCTATGCCCCCACTTGCATTTATCCGGTTGGATTTTTAATCCAACTTCTTTGATGATGTTGAACGTTTTTGATGCATTAATTAACAGTTCATCGAAGGTTTTTCCAAATATAATAACATCATCAATATATGCTAAACAACTTTTGTAGAGTAACTTTCCAAATATTTTATTAATGAATTGTTGGAAGTATGCAGGGCTATCAGCTAAACCCATTGGCAATCTAATGTACTGGTATTTGCCAGATTCAGTAACGAAAGCAACTTTTTCACGCTCTTCAGGAGCTAGTTCAATTTGATGGAAGCCTTGTGCAAAGTCAATTGTGATAAAATAATTATAACCGGCTAGAGCTTGAATGAAATCTTCAATATTTGGCATAGGATAATTGCGTGTTCGCATTAATGAGTTGAGTTCTTGAAATGATGTGACTAAACGATATTGTCCGGGCGTTGGTTTAGGTACCAAAAATGCAGGTGAACCTCCTCTTGAAGTTGAGGGTTCAACGATATCGTTATCAATTAATTCTTTAATAATGTTGTCAAGAATCTCTCTTCTTTCTGGACCGGCTCGGTAAGGTTTGCACTGTGGAATCGGATTCATTCCGAGATCAATTTTGATGTTCACAACATCTGAAGAAATTTTACCAATATCATATTTGGATTTTGAAAATACTTCCATATAAGTTTTGAAAAAGTTATGCATTCTGATTCTTTGTGAATCATTAAGTTGAGCATCAATTCCATCGTGTAAAGTTTTCCATAGATTATCAATTTGTGATGGAAACTCGTTAGCTCTTTCATTTAACTTTGCTTTCTTGATTTTCTTTAAGTAATAAATTTCATTCAATTCATTTGCATTTGATTGATATGCATTAACAGCAAATATTGGATTTGTAGCGGAGTTATCATCTTGATTATTTTGTTTAGCTTTACTTTTTCTTTTGCGTTTCTTTTGCTTTTGACTTTGAATTTGATTTTGAGCTGAAGATGTTGAGGCTTGAGGTTGAAGAATTTCTTCAACTGCTTCATCAGTTCTCTCTGGACCAAAGACCTTTAAAAATTGATTCTTGAAAATAGCTTTGTAACTGATAGCATCAGGAACTTGAATAGTTAACTGGAAAGGCGTAAAAACTCCTTTATTATAATGAATTAAGGCCCATTCTTTGTGATTAATTAATAACGCGCTTGAATTACTCCAATAAGCAAAATTGCAACCAAGAATTAAATCATAAGGTAATTCATCGAACACGTATATCCTCATACAATCTTCATTTTCAGGATTAGATATCTTTAATAAAGCTTGAGTAACTCCAACAGTTGAACTTTTTAATCTATTGAAAGCCATAAAATTTTGCTTGACTTTATAAATTTTCATCCCCAAACGATTTGCAGTTTCAGTTCTGATTACTGTCGCATTAGCACCTGTATCGAATAATGCTCTGATTATTTCGCTTTGTCCATTTGACTTTTCAACTATAATATCTGTTTCAGGTGATTTAACGTTAGTTAAAGAAGCGACTTCGACACGTCCGGAATATAATTCGTAATAAGCGACTCGAGGTCTTTCTGGACAGTTTGCTGCTGAATGAGTTGGATGAAAACATATCGTGCAATGAGGTTGTGAGCTTGTTGAGGCTTGATTATTTGTTGCATTACTTGTGGTTGGATTGTTTGAATTAGTTGAACTTGAATTGTTTGCATTATCATTATTTGTTGAAGGTCTTTGACTTGGATTTCTGTTACCACCACGATTATTACCTCTGCCTCTTGAATTAAAATTTCCTCTTCTATTGCCACGATAATTATTAGATTGATAACTTGAATTATTATTTGGAGTATTTTGTTGATTGTTTGTGCTTCTTTGATAATTGTTTGCTTGATAATTTGAATTATTATGCTGATTACTTTCTCGTCTTTGATAATTCGTTTGATAATTTGATTGATAACTTGGTTGATATTGTTGGTTCGATTGTTGACTCTCTTTTAACTTTTGTTCTTTGCGTTTTGCTGAACTAATTTGATGATTGTAACTCATTAAAAGTTTTTCAATATTTTCAGTTGATTCGATTGAGACTTTGTTAATGACTTCTTCTTGAAGTTCTTCAGGCATTAAAGTTGTACACCATAGCGCTATCATGAGATCATCGACTCTGCTATGCAAAATTCTTAGTGCGTTACTGATTGTAGTAACGTAAGCACTTGGGTCCATACCATAAACAAACTTGTAATTAAGAACAGTATCTTTGGCTGCACAAATTTGAGGTTCGCCAATACTACTTCTTCGTAAACCCATGATAATATCTTTTAAAGTTGGAAACAAAATTGAACCTTCAATTCTTTTGATGATCAGATAGATTTCTCTCGGAACTTTCATCTTTAATAATTGAATTGCTTCAGGATCAGGACATTTGAACATATCTTTTGCCACATCCCAAAATCTGTCTAGAAATTCTAGAATTGTTTCTTTGTTCCTATCGAAAGGAGGAATCTTTGAATCTAAATCAATTTCTTTGATACTTGGTTTGATTTGATAATGAGGTTCTTGATAATATCTTTGTTCAGGAATGAGTTGTTCTTTGGGTTTTTCTTTATAAAACTTTTCTTGTTCAGGTTTTTCTTTAATTGGTTGAGCGAAAATACCCGAAAACGGACCATGATCTTCTTGTTCTTTATCTTCTTCATTTTGAGTCATTTGCATATAGCGAGCAATTTGATCATCTGAAAACCCGAAACCTTTTAAATTGAATCGGTCTAAATTGGCTTCTTCAACAATGCCATTAATTACCATAGTCGCTATATTAGGTTCAGAAATTTTATATTTTCTTAATCGCCTGATACAATCTGGAGTCTCTAACCATTTTTCATCAAATACTAAACCATCATGCCATACTGTAGTTTCGTCAATGGCTTTATGATATAATGCATTTGTCTTTAACGCTTCTTTAGTTACTCTTGTAATATATTGAATGATGAAGTTCGGTGCGAACTCTAAACCAAGTTTAGCTGCAGTTTCTCTTTTAATTTGTTCAGTAGATAAATACGCTTTAATAGTTGCCATTGTATTAGTGTAAGACCAATCGTGAATATTACGTTCTTTACGAATTTGATCAATTTTGAACTTTTAATTAATAACTTGAATGATGAATAAGAGTAAACTTTTAAATAATCAGGAAGTAACTTTGAGTAATTGTGAGAGAGCTTGATTCTTTGCATAAACTTTGAGTATTTAACCAACTTTGACTAATTTAGTCTTTGAATAATAATCAGCTTGAGAAAGTGTTGAATCAGCGTGTGTTTTCTTTAATAGCTTTTTGAAACTTTGAACTTTACCAAATCTTTGCTAAGCTTTCAGTGCTTACCCGGTCTCGTTGATTGGGAGCTTTGCTCTCAAGGTGACCTTTGAAGGACTTTGAAGGTTGAAGCTCGACCTTTACCAAAACCAATGATAAAACTATGAAAGTTCTGCAATTCAATGTTAAAGGCACAAAATTTCTTTAATTAACTGCTGGTGTGATCTTGAGAATAGTTCTGTTGGTGATTGAAGACTTGTGTGTTGAAAAATTTGTTGAGTGTTTTTATTATAACAGGATTGTTCAATTTAAGAATATATCACTAGATTCGTTGAATTCAATTCAAATTAATAAGAGATTCACTAAGATTTTTAGAGCAATGCTCTAAAATTAGTAGGACACACTTTTGAAGGCTTTAAGCTTTCGAAGTAGAAATAAGATTGAGAGCAATGCTCTCAGTCTTCACAGAACACAGAATTTGAAGCTTGCTTCAAAAGAAGATAAGATGAATTTGTTTGGAAGCAATGCTTTCAAACTGAGCACAAATAATTTAATTAAGATCACTAAAACACACTAAAAATTACAGTTAATTAAATTGTTGGGACTAGCATCCTCGCCATTTGTGAGGCACCACGGGATGTTAAGGTTGAGGTGTTCACAAAGTGATGGTTAATCAACTAAATTATAACTATAATCAATATTCAATGAGAATTACTTTTATTAGCACAATTAAGGAAAGAACTTATTTGTGAGCAATGCTCTCAAACATTAATTAACAATTACAATTTAAAGCTGAAATAACACATGAAGAGTAAGAGTGAATACTTTGATTTAAATACTGTTTTAAAGAGGAAAAGGAAAAGAGAAAAGATGAATGAAAAAAGCTAAGGGAACAACAATTAATTACAAACTGTGAGAGAGAAAGAGACAAAGTTAGAGTAGACCCCTTACAAATTTAAACACAAATTGGGTTCAATTGGATGGGTTAATTTACTATTCCATTTGAATGAAACTAAATTAAATTTGTACTCATTTAGAGAAGAAGAAGAAGAAAAAAACATGATTAAATTGAAATTCTCAATGGAAATCTTTATCCATTTGTTTTCATGAACATATTTTTTTCCTCTGTAAATGATAGTGGAAAGGATAACATTTTGTTTGGTTATCATGATTATTACCATGATATTTACATTGCAAGAGAAGTGCATGATTATCATTGACACAATAAAATGGTAATAAGTTGAAACAGGAATGGCGAAAAGGTTGAAAAATATTCAATGGATTGGATCATTAGCACATGAAACATTATTCAAGTTTACAGTTGAATGGTTGACTAAACACGATTCAAATAATTCCCTGTTGATAACATTGATGATCAAAAATAATCAGCTTAAACGATCATATAAAATATCCATGATTAGCAACTCTTGCCATTTCAATCATCAAACTGTTATTAATAACAAGAGCAACATTCAATTCTGAATCTTTTTCATTTTAAATCTCAATCAAAATGAACATTTCCTTTACAGTTTCAGCTGTTTCCAAATTGTTTTTGGTAAAAATTGCTTCAAGATTCTGGTTTGTCATTTTGTATCAACATGACAAACAAATATTAATGTTACAAAGGTTGAAACAAATGTTTAATAATAAGAAGGAAAACTCGGAGTAAAATGTTTTCACCTGAAATCTGTAATCATGAGACAATCAGAGTTGTTATGTAAAACCAGAATTGCTTTTCATTATTGATCTTTGAATAGGTAAACATTTTCAAAGTTAACTCAAGCTCAACTCTCAACTGATTAATTAAAAGGTGTAATTTTGAAGGAAATTTCATGAGCAATTAAACATTATGAATGAAATTAAACAAAACAATTAACCTCAATATTTTCACTGTTGTTCCAACACTTTTTCAATTGAATAAATTTGCTGTTTATTTTGTCAATTAGGCCTGTAAGGGTAGAGATGAAAACCCATTTTTTGGACCATGTTTTAAATTGAATGTCAACTACAATTAAAAGATGAAATTTGTTGAGTTTTTGCTTACAACTGACAGCTGAAGAGGCTAAATAATCAAATTAATTTAAATTTTTCTCTCTAATTTGATGTTATTGTTCGTTGAAATTGAATGAATCCAACTGTTTTCATAATTAATGGCCATTGAGATGATAAATGATTGTTGAAACTGGAATAATGAATGTTGATACAAAATGAAAGCTGCCAAAGGCAACAATCAAATTGTGCTTTCTAATTAACCACAATTATAGTTAATTAGTTGGCCGGAATAACATTGAAGTAACAGGGAGAATTGATGAAATTCACATGATGAGAATGGTTGGGATTGTGATAAAGAATAATGAAGAAAATGAAATGAAAATCCAAGAAGTAATCGTAATCTATGAACATAATAATCATTTCTTATATTTTTTTGTGTTCTTTCGCTTTCTGTCTTTCCTCTAACTGTTCAGGTTCATGGGAAGAGTTCAAGTAAAACCATGAATCTTGTCAGAAACATTCATATACTTATCCAGAGATGTTGAGAGGGAATAAGGGAAAGGAAAAAAGATGAAGAAAGAAGATGAAAGAGGATAAAAGATGAAGATGAGGCGTGGAGAATGGGAAAACATGTAAAAATATTAATAGTAAGAAATGAATAATTTTGTTCAATTCAATTGTTTAATGAAATGCTATAAATTTTCATGTTCAATTTTGTCAGTTAAACCATTTTCATGTTGATATGTAATGATATGTAACGGCAAGGATTACAATTTTCACTTGTCTTTATATTCAATTGATTTGGCCTTTGATTATGATTCCGATGATCAAAGTGTTTGACAATTTAAACTGGAAAATGTGTTTTAACCTTTCATTGACTGTTCAGGAATCACAAGATGAAGATGAAAAATGATAAAAAGGATAACACTTTTTATTTGCTTCTTCATTTCAGCTTCTTCTTCATGTTTTTCCTGATCATTGACTTTATCAACAACAGTTTGATCATCAAATTGATCAAAAGTGTTATTGATTTTGTGCTTTTTGAACAGCAAAAAAAGAGAGACGAAACAAAAGCTGAAATGATGGCGATTCAACAAAATGTAATCAAATGTTCAGTTCAGTATCAGATTCATGTTTATCCTGTCTTTACTGCAAGTTGTTCAAGTTATTAAAGAGTCGAGTGTCAAGTGTAAATCAAACTTGAATCAAGAGCTTTGAAAATGTTAATCAATAAGGCCAAACCTTAATAGTTACTGAAATGATGAGAAAATGTTGAATCTTTCATGAATTTCTTTCCTCTCAACATCAACTGATTACAGTAATTTACCTTCTAAATGTTTGTCCAATTGCTAATTTCTTGTTTGCTATTATCAATAATCATTTGACTTATTCAATTATTAACCAAAAACATGTCAACAGTTAATGGTTTGTTATAAGGTTAACCATTTTGATTTTCATTTCACTTATTTCATTATTGGGTCGATGATGAATGATTGTAAAAATTTTGTAACATTTACTTTGAACATGATAATTATAATAGTAATCATCTTCATGATAAACATGAACTTTCAAATTGAATGTAAAGAAGAGGTAAATGTTTAGATTTATATAACACAGCAAACTAGCAACACTTAAATAATAAAATCTGGTTGAGTCTAATGTTGAAAAAGGTTAACCATAAATTGTAATCAAAGGGCGTTGAATGTATAATAATAATGATGGAATCAATTGGAGACAATTTTGATGTTAGTTTACTTTGATAATAATAATGATTCAAAGCCATTTGAAAGCAAACAGAACCAGGTTTAACCTATTAATTAATTTTGATCATTAGTCAAGAATCGTGTAATTAAACTGTTTTTTGTCAACTGAAAGGGCAAAATTTTACCTTTTGAAATTTGGTTAAATTGTGTTTCTTTGATTAGAGCAATTTTCTGGTTCAAGATATTGATTGAAATGATGATTCTCAAGTTTCCAAGTAGCAATTCTATGGTGTTTATGAAATTTGAAATGTTTCCAATTTGTGGGTTTGATGAGCTTCAAAATGCTTCCATTTGAAATTCACAGATTTAAAACTCTTTTCAATATTCAAACACTGAACTTTCATTGATGTTGATAGAGAAGGTAAAGTCGAGAGAAAAGCCAGATTCAACAAAAGATCAATTGTTATCATTTTAGCTGATTGATTTGCTATTACATTTACAATAACTTTTTTCTAAAAAAGCATAAATTCATAAATCAAAATAACTTGGAAAATTTTGCTTGGAAAAAGGTTTTTCTAAAAACAGTGTTTCTCCTGAAATACCGCAAATCTCTCGAGTTTTCAGGTTTTGTTTAGTTTCAAGAATTTTGATAACTGAGGAAAAACAATGAAATAGAAAATTTCAAGCCTCAAAGGATTGAAATCAATCAAACCAACACACGAGTTCACATTCAAGCAACAAGAATTGAATTCTGAAAATTCTAAGAGAAATATTGAAATCTTCAGCAGAACAGGTCAACTTTAGAATGTGAAAAATCAGAATAAGAATGCAAGTGAAGAAAGAGTTGAATTGCAATAAAAAAGTAATTAGATTTGGACAATTTGATTGTTTCCTAAATGGAAATAAACTTCGTTAGTTATCATAAAAATCACTCCCAGTCAGCTTTGAATATTGACTGGAGTTCAGAGCAAAGGGAAGACTGGAAATGAGAAAATTCTTGGAAAATGTAATCTCAATCAGAATTTTGATTTTAATCTTATTTATCTTCTGCAGCTTTAAATAGTCTTGACCAGTTTTGTTACCAGTTTTTGACTTTTTTTGTTATCTTTCAATAGAAATATTTTTATTACATTTTTCCTTGTAAATCTCGGTATTCATTGACAATGTTATTCAACTGTAAACTCTGAAGATATCATGTTTACCAGCTTAAATGACTTTAAACCATTACTTTTCAATTGAACATAATTTACTTTAAATGATAATTCAAGTGATCAAACCTTTTCTTTCCTTTGAAATCTCAAAAATTCAATAACTGAACAATTTTCTGTTCATCAGTTGCTCCAAAAGTGTAACTCTGTTGATCAATTTCAATTTAACTTGATTCGTTGTTGCTTAAAAAACGCAGAAAAAAGTTAATCAATTCATTGTTGATGTTGAACTTTGCTTCGTTTTTCACTACAAAATGAAACTTTGATACTTTTTTTCTCAGAATTTTGATGAATTTTTCTTCTTCTTCTCAATGGAAAGTAAAAATTGATTTTTCCCCAACAAAAAAGTACTACAACATGTACATATATCAATTGAATATTATCTAAAGATGGATCACATTTGTTGGTTTTTGTTTCTTGTTGGAGTGAAAAATGATCAACAAGGATTCTGAAAGTATATTGAATGGAAAAAAGAAATAACTTTACAGAACTAATAACAGAATTTGAAAATGTAAGAAAAGTAAAATATCATGAAATAAAATGTTGGATAAACTGGAAATGGAAAGTGCAAAAATACTGAATCTTAGTTATTATTAATGAAGGTAAATTGAAAGGCCTGAAGCAAAGATAAAGATTTTAGATTCTGAATTTTATCCAATATTGAGTTTTCCAATTTTCTGTTTCATGATTGATTGATGATTCTGAATGATTAACATTTTTATTCTCAAACTTTACTCTTTCATTATACTGTTTGAATGACATTAAGATTCAAAGTAAAGATGAAAACTAATAAGTAAATTGACTTTTAGTGAAAAATGGTAAAAGTAATATTTTAAGTTTAAATCAGAAATTTGAAAACTCAGATTACAGGGATTTTCATGATAACGAAGGGAAATGTTTGAGTTTTTATTTCTTATATTGAAATGTTTAAGATTTCATCAAACTTGTAGGCCAATGTTAAGGCAAAATACAATGTAATGTGATAAAGAAATTATATTTTGCTTGAGTCAAATCAATTTAAGTGTGAAAACAGGCAAACAGTAAAATCTCATCAGAATCAAATGATTTTCTATCAGATAACAGATTGAATTTCTGCAAAATCTTTAACATAACCATGAAACTTTAAACTTTAGAGTTTGATCTCATGATAAACATCACGGAATATGAAATGTTTCCTTAAACACATTGAAAAATTTCATTTAATTTGTAACATTTTGAATTTACTCGATCAACTCTATCACTTCGATGAAAAAATGCGATAAATTTCAATGAATAGACAAGGAATGCTCAAAAGATAGAAACAATGGAAACAAGCTCAGTTTTGGCTGATCTTTGAATCTTAAAACACTCAGTCCCTTCAAGGCTGGACTCAAAGACCTTTCAAACATGTGTTTCCCTATCAGTTATATTGAGTTTCAGAAGGCACTATTTCAAGCATTGATTTGAATGAAAAAATTCACCAATTTAAGATGTAAAAATGAAGTCTTTCAATGACTTGCAATGTTTAGTTTGTTGTAATGTTTGTATCAAAAATTGATTGAAATGTGAGTTTTGTGATCGCTTAAAATGGATTGTTTGAACGCTTAAATTGAATTTCGATTGGAAACTAACCTGAGATTGCAGTTTCTCCAATAAAAAGGAAACCTGGACTGTGTCTTGTTGTTGAAGGCTCTGATTTACTGGGTCGTGTTAATTGTTTGGGGTTAATCACAGAGTAACCAGTTTTAATTGTGGTTGTATGGACTACTGGTGATCGACCATCAACATTACCCAAAGTAACAATTGTGGGTAAAGGCGTTGAATTAGATGAGACATTATGTCTCTCCATTATTAACAATTGCCAAATATTTCAATAATTATTTTGTATCGCGATTAGCTGATAATTTTCAAACACAATTGACACACTAATGTAAACCATGATGAACATGTGAAACAAAATGAGTGAAATATCATCACACCAAGGAAACATTACACTGTAAATGAAACTGATTAAACACACAATGATTAACTTTCCAAGTGAAACACTGATGATTGTTGTTACCCATAATCAATTGGACTGCCGTTGTTTCCAGTTTTTTAGCAACAAAAACAGATTTTCAGATTTACTCTTGAAACTCATTAAACTTTAAAAATGAAAGATTATCACAATTATCTGAATTTAAATTCAATTTTACTGTTTTATCCCTTCAATCAACTTTATGGGAACAAATGATGAAAGGTAAAGTGAAAAATGTTTAATTTGATATAAAAACAAATAACAAATATAATATTGCCTATCAACACTTGAAGATGACTTGAGTTCAACTGAAACTATTTTCAGTCTCACAATAGTCTCATGAACTTATCAAATCAGGCGCATTCAGCTTGGTAACTCTAATGTATTCTCGTTCATTCCCAGTGTTATCCCAACATTTAGTCTAACATTTCAAACCTCCCTGACTGTTAACCAATGTTTTAACACTTTTTTTATTTTCACCTTTGAGCATTTTACCAGATTTTTCACATGTTTTCATTGTTTATCCAATCAATTCATCAACAAAATGTTGACATTAAATTATGAAGGAAACAAAAGTTGAAACTTAATTCAATTTCATCGTCACTGTCACCAAACTATCAGATTGATAATCAAAGAGATTATTTCAATTTTAAATTGAGTTTCTCATTCTCAAATCAATTTTACCCTTCTTTGGGTAACAAGTTGAAGTTGATTCAAATTGTCGAGAGAAACATTTTCAAGTAAAATTATCAAATTTATTCTTGATCTTTGTGTTTGTTTTTGTTCGATATTCGTGAAGTTTTCAGGATAATTTTAAGAGGTTACATGGTTTTGGACAAAAAATGGACATTAATATCTTGAAAAGGATATAATGGTCAAGCCATTGGAAGGTAATGAAAAGTAATTGTTGTAAAGTGTACATTAGGTAATGAAAAGGCTTTACTTCTGATGGTCATTAAAATACAATGGAAGGTGTCTGTTATTGTTGGTGAGTTTCAATCAAGTTGTAGTTCAAGTAGAAACAATTTAATTGAGTTCCTATTGTTGGTCCTAACAGTTAATTCCTTAATCCGATTATTAGAATAACTTTCAATGGAAATTCATTACATTTTCGGGTTTCTTTGCCTTTCTTTTGTGATATTTAGCAGAACATTAAATAAGGTTTGAGAAGAGATTAACCGAGAAAATAGTGATTAATTGTTGATCAGATTTTTGATTTACTCTAGTCTTGAGAGTCAATTTATTGGAAGTAAATCTGTAAACAGAAATTGAACGGAAAAATGAGGAGAAAAGACAAAAAAAGCATAAAAATTGAAGGTAAAAGTGTTCAAAAATGTGTCTACATTAGTAATCAATAGATTGAATCAATGTAATAATATGTTTGAACAGCAAAGACATTTTGGAATCAAAATGGTTCAGGTAATGTTTACTTGTTTACTGATTTGTAAATCTGTATGAGAAACCCATTTGTATTAGATAAATAAAAATGCATAAGTTTATATCAAAATGGTATAAGAATGAGTAAATACAATTTGTTTATCATTGGAAAGATTCAGTGAACAGAAAAAGTAAAGAATGTATAAAAAATGGAATTGAAAAAAAAGATTTATTCAGATTGCCTTTTGTTTGTTGGTAAGTTTGCACTCCTAGCTAATGTTGGAGACTTTTTTAAAATCTTTATTTACATTAATTTTTCACTTTTAAACACTGAATTTAGCTTTTAATCGGTAATCTGTAACCAAACTATCTGACTTTTGAAATATCTCAATGTTGATGATATTTACCTTTTTTCCATGCAACATTTTATTTGGAAATGGAGTCAGATATTAACCAAAACCCATCTAACACTTTAGTCACAATTGGATAAAAATAATGGGAAAGTAAACTTGTTCAAAATTGATATTCACATTAGAGTTGTTGCTGTTGGACTGTAATCAGAGATAGTCAAGCCTTGAAATTGACACGAATCAACATTTTTAGAAGAGATTAGCAGGGTTGTCATGAGGTTGAACGGTTTTAATCATTAGTGATGTATGAAATTGTTTTTAGATTGACAAAAGGCTAATATTGTATTAATAGAACAAAAGGTTGAACAAAAATAATGTACAAGTGCAGCTAATTGTAAGATTAATTGGGAGAGTCAGGGTACAAATCGATACATGTTTTGATTATGATTGATTAGGATTAATACTTACACGGTAATTCAAATTGTTTATCTTGAGGTGAATTAGGTCCTGGTATCATTGGTGGAGAGCCAGAAATGGTTAAAGATGGATGATGATGGTAATGAGCTTGATGGGTTTGATGATGTTGTGAATGTTGTTGGTGCTGTTGTTGCTGTTGCTGTTGCTGTTGCTGTTGAACAACATCTTCTGGTAATCGCTGTTGTTGAACTATTGTCGGATTATTTGGTTGTTGATTTGATCCAGTGTTGATTGATTGTCCACCTATTGGGTGAACCGTTGTTGCCATTTCAGTGAAAATGATTCATGAAAAAGGTGAACAACAAGAGTGTAAAGTTGATAGAAAATGAGTTTAAAATTGTTAACCGGACTGTTATAAAAGCCAGACCAAAAATAAAGTTACACCAGATTCAAGAAACCGTAAGATTACCAAAAAAATTACCAGAGACGAGACAGTAACAAAGATGGTAAAGATAAGAAATCTTTTTAGTCTTTCGCTTTTTCCTGGTAACAAAGGTTGAGTCAAAGTCCAATTGCAAAGACAAAGGATTGATCTTTTCACTTTCAACTTTTACGTCAACTTTTTGTTTCCATTTTTTGCTTCATTTCATTTCCACTGTTGAAACAGCAATCAAACAATGGTGAACTGTAAATTGAACGAATCAAAAGTTGACTTGAACGTGTATAATTCTGGTTGCTCTAATGAATTTTACAATACATGAATTAGTGAACAATTCCTGATTTCAAGCCAAGTCTCTCTCTCCCTTCCTCTGTTTATGTGTTTTCCTCTGTTTCAAAGGGGGTAAGTATATGATTATTGAAGGCAACGAAAAAGCAAGGAGGAGAAATGTGATGATGGAGGAAGAAACATGATGAACTCGGCTTAACACCAATTCATTTAAGCCTTTCAACTGTGTAGTTCTTGCAAATTATCAATGGGGTCATCATTAGCATCATCAGAGAAAGGATTTAAAGGTTTGTAAATATTTGGCATGATGATAATTGTTATAAATTATTATAGATAATGGATATCATTATGGTTCATGTGTTTATTTCATCGTTTTACTCAAGCTGATGTTCTTGGTTGAATTTATAAAAAAACTGGCTTCATATTTGTTTATTTTTCACATTGTATCAATATTTTGCTTTTATCGACTCTTTTGATAACTGATTTATGATGTTTCAATTGTTTAGTCTGATCGAGGGAATCTTTTTTGAAAAATAATTCAATGTTAAAAAATTCATAATGAGTTGATAAACTTAACTGTTTCTGTTTTAAATCCAAGGGTTGGTCCAATGATTGAAGCAAAAAATATTCATTTTTCAAAGCAAGTTGTGATTAATCAAGCTTATTTCAATACTTTTTATTAATTTATTTACACTCATGGTAATTTGAAATAATTATGAAAAGGCTTAATACACGATTTTCATTTAAAGATTATTGATGATAAACAATTTGTGACTAGTCATTAATTTAACTAAAGTTTAATGATTAAACTCGTTGAATTTATTAATAGTAGTGACATCTTTCGTTTGAAAATCATAGTAGAAATTTCTAACTCATTAGAAATAGTTTTTGAGAAAATTGAAATAAGTTTTGAGTCGATATTTTGAAAAATTTATTGAGTATTTATTGTTATATTATCATGGTGAGATTACATATGTATGAGCCATTTAGCCTGAAAGCGGATCGCAAGTGGCTCATGTTACATTGATACAGAACATTGATGGTTTAAAGCTTTGGGAAATACAAGTTTACTCTTACAAAATGGGAAACATTGAAAATCGACTTACATTTGTTTGTTTATTTTTAATTTTTATTTAAAACATTGTCCATTGACTGGTTACTGATATACCAGATTGTATACCAAAGAGTACTCTTTGATTTACACTTGGGCTGACATTTTAAACTTCCATGTCAACCCAGTCAAAGCTTCCAAGAATATCAATGATTGAAAAGAAGTTTAACATTTCAACTTCAGAATCATCATAAGATCTCTCAATCATATTGAAGGTTAATTTGGCTGATTACTGAAAACACAGAGTAAACTTGAGTTGTAAAGTGAAGTGACCAAGTTGACGGGTTAAGATGAAATGAATCAAGTGGTTGAAAAGAATAGAGTTAGTCCTTGAAATGAGGCCATTCAGCCCGAAAAATTGTCTTAAAATAGCATAAGTTGACCGATATTTGATTATTTCAGTTTTCTTATTGGTTGAAACCAAGTTAAAAAAATGAGTGTCTTCATTTGGAGGGAAGAGACTAAAAAAAGCTAAAAGCTGTAAGTACTGTTTAAGTCGACTGAAAATAGTAAGTCCAGCTTCGGCCTGAGCTAGTTTAGACATTTGAAAATATTTAATCCTTTAAAAGCTTGATCTTACTTTTTCACACATGTGTTATCGTGGCCCGGAAATACATTTACAGATAGTGATTGAAAAGGGCCCGAACCCTGAATATCCATGAAGAAAATGTTGATATCTAAACAAACCAATCTTAAAACCAGTTCAATCAAACTAATGAGTTACCAATAAGATTTTAATTTGAACGTTAGAAGTTGAATTTTACTATCAAATCCAGATTGAATTCTAGAGAAGAAAAGATAATCTAAAATGAAAAAGTAATATGGACGAGGAAATTAAATTATAATCTGACTTATAAGCGTACATCCGATATGTAACATGTAACCTGTCTCGTATTTGGCGCCACAGTTTTGTTTATTTTTGCTTCACTTTTAAAAGTTTTAGCTAAAGCAATACAATGTAATTTATTTAACATTGGCATCGAAATTTGGTCAGGTTGACTGAGATTAGGCGTTTAAGTGGACTTAAAATTTAAAGATCTACATAATTAGTTGCTTGACCGTTTAGCAACCCAAACTTGAACTTTTACCACTTTTCTTTTATCATCTGTTAATCATGTGTTTTCGACTCTTTTCATTCTATTGTTGTGAAAACTGATGAAGTTCGTATTCTTTGCCTGTTAATCAACCAGTTAAACCTAATTTTAATTGTTATTTGAATAATTTATAAAATATTCGATCATGAGTACAGATGTTAATTGTCCGGTGTGCTTGAGTAAACCAAATATACCTGTTGTTTTGGGCTGTAATCATCTCTTTTGTTATTTATGTTTGAAGGGATCATCTAATGCACATATGAAATGCCCTATTTGTAGAAGAGTAAGTATTTTTTTATTTTTTCATTAATCCTGACTTTCTTTGTACAATATTCAGACACCTGCTTGACTCTGAGTCCTTTCTCTTAATTACTTAATCTACCTTTGGTGTTATACTCTATTCTTCTATATAAACTTGTGTATAGAAGAAAATCTTGCTTATGGATATTATTTCTTATAATCTTTTGTTATTTTTACATTCTAGCCTTACCCATCATCCGTATTTACTAAACCAGACTTGAAAGAAAAGAGCATTCAACTGACATCCAAATCAGCAAAATGGAGCTATCAAGGACGAGGAGGCTACTGGTTATTTGATAAACTTACAAATCGGTATATGGAAAATGCCTATCAAGACAAAAAACCGAACTGTGAAGTAGTTATTGCTGGGTAAATATCGCTGTTTGTTGTTATTTTCTTTCTAACTCACTGTCAATTTCTTTCCAGAAATTCATATGTTATCGATTTTAACAAGATGATACAATTTCGCAAAGATATACCCGGAAAGAGGCGCCATATCAAAAGAACGATAGATTTGGATCGAAATGAAATCAAAGGTGTTGCTGGTGTCTCCCAGAAATTGTTGAAAGTTAAAGTTAAAAAACAACGATGTGATGATTTAGGAGAAGGAACTAGCTCGAGCTGCCAACCAAGTGATACACAGAATGGAATCCAAAATGGCGATAATAATTGTTTATCAACTGCTATTGCAAGATCTGACTCGGACGAAATCGACATTAAACCTGATGTTTCTAGTATTTTCCTAACCAATGTAAAAGAAGAAATAGTGGATATTATTGAAGAGGGCTTAAAAATCAAACAAGAACCCAATTTATATGATGAAGATACTCAATGATACAAAAAACTCATTAGAAGCTTGCATTCTCTATTTTGACGACGTCGCTAAGATCAGGCAAGATATGTTATAAGATATTTTTCTATGTTCTATTAAATGCATACCAAATGCATAGCTCCTCTTTGATGCATACCAATAATCTAACGTGTAAATTAGATTGTCCTAGAGTGCATTTATTGTTTAACTATTTCGTCTTTGTTTTTTGTTTTACGAGACTGTACAAAGTTTCACAACCAAGAAACTGCCATGTTCACTTCATCTCGTGTTTTCAAGTACATTATTCAAAAAGTATGGCTACGTGCTCTTCTAAGTCATGAACCTTTCTCGAGTTGACGAAACACAAATATTTCTCAAAAGTATTTTCATATTGTTTGCATAATCAATCGTTTCTCTTTATTTTGTGTAATTACTGATCAGCGATAATAAACCAAATATTCATCCCATTTAGTATCAAAAACCAATTAAATAAACACTGTAAATGAAATCTTGATTATAAATCTGCTGTTTACGTCAAGTAATTGCTGTGCACTGAGCGTTCATCTGTCACTTAAAACACAAATTAAAAAAATTTGCTCAATTAATCAAAGACGACAAAATGAGTTATTTGCCCTTCCAAGTGGCGTCATCTAGTAGATGGTAGATTATTACCACATGATTTTTATTGAAATTGTTTTGATATCGATGCTAGTTGTAAATATTTCTATGTTGAATTTTTTTTTTCAAAATGTCGTTAATTACTAGTAGTTATTTGAAGAACTTGATAAGCTTTTTACCGAGTAGTTATTGTTTTGCTTTCGCTTATGGATCAGCCGTGTTCAAGCAGTCAATTTCAGCATTTGACCGATCATCATCTTCCACATCTAAATCTAAATCTTTTGCCGCCTCAGTGTTATCGAATGGCTCAGCTAAGAAAGACGCTAACATGGTTGATTTGGTTGTTGTTGTTGATGATAGCCTGGAATTCCATAGGAATAATCTAAGAAACAATGCTCAACATTACTCATTGTTACGACACCTTGGACCTAAGGGAGTTGCTCATATTCAAGACAATTTTGGAGCTCGTGTTTATTACAATAGTTTAGTGACAATCAAAGATGACAATGGTGTAGATCGATTGATTAAATATGGTGTTATTAGTAGGAAAAATTTAATTAATGATCTATTTGATTGGGACTTCTTGTATATTAGTGGAAGACTGCATAAACCTGTGAAAATAATTCACTCTCCAAGTGATGATGGAAGCATTGCCAAAGCATTGTCAATTAATCACCAAAATGCTCTGTATTCGGCCTTATTGTTATTGAGTGAAACTTTCACAGAAGAACAATTGTTCACAACAATAGCTAATTTAAGTTATAATGGAGACTTTCGCATGACATTCGGCGAGGATAAGAACAAAGTTTCAAAGATCGTTAAGCCAAACATTGAAAAGTTTCGCTCTATTTATCAACCTTACATTGGATCGTCCATCGAAAAAGGTTTATTAACATTTAATAGTAATCAACGAACTTATTTCCAAGATCTTTCACCGCGTGTGCTTTTTCATAATCTCAGTCTGTTGCCTAAAAAAGTTCAGCAAAATTTATATTTCAACTATGAAACCAGAGGAAAACTTCGAGATTTGGATGATGTTCTAATGGCAGTAGCTCAAAGTTACAATTATTCTGATTATGTGAAAAATGCAATTAGTCAAATTGTTTGGAGGTCAAGCTGGACTCAAAGTGCTAAAGGAGTTTTTACAGCCGGTCTTGTTAAGTCTTTTATTTATAGCAGTAGAAAAATCATAAAAATGAACAAATCTTGAGTCATTTTGTTGTCTTATTAATTATTGAATGTTGAAATTCAAATAAAGTTTAATCCATGATTTTAAAGCTGTTATTTTCTCAAAATTTATCTTTTTAAATCCGAGTTTGATATAAGAGCATAATGAATTGAATGAAACAAATTTTGTGTTATAACAAAACTTTAATTTAGCAGAATCATTTACAAAGATATAACAATTATCTTCTTTGTGTTTTTCCGAGTCCTCTTTTACCACTTAACAAGTGTTTGGGTTTCAAGCTTACAATCTTACGATCACCTTCACCCTTTCTGGCTTGCCGATTCCTCTTGGTTTGAGCTTTCTTAGCGATCGCCTTAACCTTAACCTTTTCAATCTCATCCCGAATACCAGATTGATCTCTTGGTTTAGTAGAGCTACTTCTCACTCTACCTTCGCTGTCTGTTCGAACCTTCTTCAAAGGTGGACCACGAGTCCTTGGCTCAGCAGCTTCAGCATAGTGAGTTCCATCATCATCTGAAAATTCAATTCCAAGTTCTTCAAATTCATGCTTCAATCTAGAAACACTTCGTTCACGTTTACGTCCTGTTCTTGGTAGTTTTGGTCTGGTTATTCCCTTCTTAAGCCAATATTCGTTCTTCAACAAGGCCTTCTTGTGCTGAATTTGACGAGCCAAAGCTCGAATCTCTTTAATTTGTTCATTTTCTTCCTCAAGATTAGGATCGTAATATCCATTTTCAATCAATTGTCGTTCTTGTTCTTCTAATTCAGCTAATTTTTTCTCCAGATCAGCAAAAACAAAATCAGCAATATTATGTCCTTCCCAGATTTCTGGAATGATATCGAACTTTTGATCTCCTTCGATATCGTATCGCTTCTTTAGATCTAGAATATAATCGTCTCCCATTTCCAATTCGATATCACGTTCAGTCTTCTTTTTAGGTTTAGCCATTTCATCGTCAAGGTCTTCATCAGAGTCATTTTCAGTTGTCATTTCAGATTTCTTTTTGAGAGCAGCTTCAGGAATGCAAGGAGGTCGTTCCTTCAATAAATAAAATGTTTCGGATTAGTTGAGTCTTTTGTGAAGCTAATAACATTCATTGTAAAATTGATTCTTACCTGTGAGTCTCTAGGAAGAGGCATAGCTACATGGAGTCTGTTAGCAACACTTTGCATGCTCTTGCTCTTCATCTTCATTTCAACTCGATGAGCAAGTAATAAATCACAAGCTTCGTTTCGTACTTCTATAACTCCTTGTTCATTGACAGTACTCATCTCTAAAATATTTACATTGTCTTCTGTCTTTATCTTTTCCAAAATGGCTTTCTTTTCCTCTGGAAGATCCTCTAATTTTACAACATCACTTTTGTTATTAACAATAAGAATGGGTTTGTTAACAAAGAGAGGTTGAAGACTTTTGAAAAGACTGATTTGATCTTCCAAGCCAACACCACATGATTCAGATGCATCAATTACATAAATAATACAAGCTCTAATGTGAGCTAAAGCTGTGATAGCTTGCATTTCAATTGTATTACGTTCCTCAAGAGGATGATCTAGAATACCAGGAGTATCAATTACTTGCCATCTAAGATACTTGTAGTCAGTATGTCCAACATAAAGAGATTTAGTAGTGAATGAATAAGGCTGAACTTCAACATCGGCTCTGGTGATTTTATTGATAAGACTGGATTTACCCACATTAGGAAAACCACAAATCAATAATGTCCGTGTATTAGGATCGATTGATGGCAAACGAGAGATGTGTTGCCGAACTTGCTCTAGGTAAATTAAACTATCATTTTGCCTTTTCATAATATTTGCCATTCGTCCCAGTGCAGCTCTTTTGAGCTGCTTGCACCGATACAAGGAGTCTCCATATTTGAGAAGCCTCACATAATCACGCGCCACGCTGAAAAAGATAAATAAGAAATGTAGACCTGGTGACTGAACTCAATGTTCATGGAAATGAACAAAGGGCTAATAAACAAAGCGATTTGATTTTGCACGCTAACGGGATTCAAAAACCAAGATTCATTGAAGTTGATGAACACTTAATACGTGCTGAATACTGAAAGCAACAAGTAAAACACGTGGGGCTACTTACTTGTCAATAAGATTACGTGCTGTGTTGATTTGACCAAGGGCCAATTTGTAATGATCTTTATCATAAAGGACATTGAGTAGATCAGCAAAAAATGGATGAATTTCCTGAGATTGCAAGACGGTGAGAAAATAAGAAAATATTAGTAAGGTGGACATATAGTAAATCACAGCAATAGTGTAGAATGAAAAGTTGGTAAAACCTACCTCAATTTTAGGAAAATCAGTTAAAATTTGGGTTAATCTATCATGGAAATTTTGTTGAGTAAATTTAACTTTTCTCATATAAAACTGCCTGATCCGAGGGATGGCATAATGTTTATGGACAACCGTAGGAGTTTTCCTTTGTGTTTTTGATAAAATAATATCAACAAAGTCCTTCGTAGAGGGCACAGTTTGAATCTTTTTAAAACTGTAATGAGACATTTTGAATTAGCACAATTAACAAAATTAATAAAATTGCCAAACTCAACAACCCTTAAACGAGAGAAGAGTTCACTTTAAATAAAAATAAAACGTGGTTTGCAAAGAGCTTTCAATGTTTCCGGGGACCGTCTATAAATAACACTCTGTTGCGAGCTGGTTTTATTTGTTGCTTAAAGACTTTATATTTTTCACAATTGTTATTAAAAATAATTTTATTTCGATTATTGTATTGAATAATTTAAATTAAAATTTTAACACAAAATCAATGACTCATTATTGAACTCAAAAATCATCAGATTCAATAGTTTACGCAATGAAATTGTAATTCAATGATTGTATTTCAGTGAAAATTAAAAAAATAAATTGTGTTTATTTCGTGAATTTTCTGGTCTTCATCTTATCATTGGAGCGAAAATCGCTCCTGTGGTGTTTCATCTTTACTAGAAATTTACAATTACATCTGTTTTAGGTGGTTTTTCGATTGGGTAGTTTGAATCTGATTAAAATTTTCTTTTTACAAATTTGACATAATATTCCGTGTTTACTGATGGACAATTACGATCTAAGCCTGTTCTTCCACTTGACATATTCTATAAATATAATATTACTATTGTTTAGACATTGTTTTAATAACTTCAGCTGAATGTTGAATAATTTTATCCTAAATTGTGAAATATATCATACATAGTCAAAATAAGTGTAAATTTATAAGTACTCATTGCAAAACGTTTGCTGTTTCTCGTGAATATCTTTATCATCTCTTTTGGTCGTTGATTGCTAGATACCCAGAATTGCTATAAAATTATTCTCACAACAAACGTCAGAAAGTTTCTTCCCATTAAATGCAAATCACTTTGATTTTTGTAGATAAAATCTTTTGCACTCAGAAGTAACAACTTGATTTTTGCATCAATCCTTAAATTAATCACATGTTTACTAACGTTTCTCCCTAAAATTGAAAGAGGTGAATGAAAATGACTCTTAATATCCATTTTGATCGTCAATCGTCTATTATAATCTGTTTTTTTCTTTTTAACTGGTTTAGACTTTATTTAACTGTGGAAATGGACATTGTTAATAGAGAACCTGAGTGCTCAAAGCCATTAGGTGAATTAAAACCAGGACCTGAGAGGACAATCTTTTACCAGTTACCATGGACAGAAGATGTGATACCGAAACCTAGCTCATCTCAATCTTCAACACCAATGCAAATGGAATACATTTCAATGCCTTTTAATGGAAAGGTTTGGGCAGAAGTTAAAAATTTGGCCTCTAAACAGATCAGGACATCTCAACAGTTGATTGATTCAATTAAGTCTACAAATCCATCATTGAAAAGGTTTTCTTTCAATATTTTAAAACAAGTTGTTGATGAGATGAATGAAAGTGAACAGAAAATATTTTATGATGAAACTTTTCCTTTTATTATATCATCTGCTTTGGCATTACCAGATTTAATTATTCAACCTATTCCAATTTTAAAACAAAAGATGAACCATTCATTGTTTTTTAGTCAACAGCAATGTGCATCATTACTTGCAAATGCATTTTTGTGTACATTCGATAAACCAACTAAATCCAAATTGAACCATTTTACATTTACTGAGTAAGTACCTTTAATAATTAGTACTTGTTTACACCAGAATAACTCACTCATTTTTACTTTTAAAATCAGGTTATTTACAGTGATGAGACCCGGAGCTACGAAACGTAAGTTGGAAAAGCTAAAATGTATTATAAATTATTTTAGACGCCTATCTAGAAACACACCAAAAGGTACAGTTACCTTTGAAAGGCGTTATTTGGAGGCAAAGAAAACACCCGACTGGTCATCATCCGAGAGCAGCTTGAAAAGGTTAATTGTTAATAACAATGGCTCGATCGAGAAAGATGGAATCGGAATGCTTCAAGTTGATTTTGCCCATAAATTGATTGGTGGAAAGGTTTTAACCTATGGGATGGTTCAAGAGGAAATACGTTTTGTGGTTAGTCCAGAGTTGATCGTCTCAATGCTATTCACTGAAACAATGCTTGAAAATGAAGCGATACATATAATTGGAACTGAACAGTTCAACGATTATGCAGGATATTCTGATACTTTTTCTATGGCAGGTGATCATTTTGATTCAAGACCACTAGACGAATGGGGTCGTCGTTTCACTAAGGTGGTTGCAATGGATGCTGTTTATTTTGCTGTCGACAGAGTAATAACGCAATACAGTAAAAAATATCTAGACAGAGAATTGACCAAGGCTTATGTAGCTTTCATGGAGAACGATGAGATTGATGAGAAACACAGGAGTGCCATAGCCACTGGTAATTGGGGGTGTGGAGTTTATCGAGGTGATCCTCAGTTTAAATCACTAATACAATTGATTGCTGCATCCATGTGTCATAGAGATTTAGTTTATTTTACTTTCAAAGATAAACGATTATCCAATTTTGAGAGTTTCATCGCTGGTTTGGAATCCGAAAAGATCACTTCTGGTCAACTGTATAATGACCTTATCGAGTATGGCAATTATGTTTCAACGCTTGTTTCAAGACAAAATAGAGAACAAGTATTTGATTATCTTCAACGAAAGTTTAAGTCCAAATGAGTCTTTGAATGATCAAAACTGTAATCGTATTTTTCAATTAAAAATTGCATTCCTTCTAATAATCTAATCATGATGATTCAATGCTGAGCATTATGTATCTTAGATTATTCATTATCTAGATCATGTATTGCCCTTATTATGAAAATTTTCTTCTTCAAGATTAGGGTCATAATATCCATTTTCAATCAATTGTCTTTCTTGTGCTTCTAATTCAGCCAATTTTTTCCCAGATCAGCAAATCAAAATCTGCAATTGCAAAAACTTCTCATATTTCTGGAATGATATCGAACCTTCGATCTCCTTCGATATCGTAACGCTTCTTTAGATCTAGAATATAATCGTCTCCCATTTCCAATTCGATATCACGTTCAGTCTTCTTTTTAAGTTTAGCCATTTCATCGTCCAGGTCTTCATCAGAGCCATTTTCAGTTGTCATTTCAGATTTGTTTTTGAGAGCAGCTTCAGTAATGCAAGGAGTTCGTTCCTTTTATAAATAAAAATGTTTCGGATTACATGTAGTTGAGTTTATTGTGAATCTAATATCATTTATTGTTAAATTTATTCTTACCTATGAGTCTCTAGGAAGAGGCAAAGCTACGTGGAGTCTGTTAGCCTATGACTTCTATGACTCCTTGTTAAGTAACAGTACTCATCTCCTAAATATTTACATTGTCTACTCTCTTTATTTTCTCCAAAACGAGAGATGTGAACTCTTTCTAGGTAAACTGAACTATCAGACTGATAGTATATGTTAGCCTTTTCATAATATTTGCTATCCGTCTCAGTGCAGCTCTTTTCAGCTGCTTGCACCGATAAAAAGAGTCTCCATATTTGAGAAGCCTCACATAATCACGCGCCACGCTGAAAAAGATAAATAAGAAATGTAGATCTGGTGACTGAACTCAATATTCATGCATATTCAATTCAAATTTTAACAAATAAAATCTGTTAAACTAGACGTATGTTAAACAAGAGAAGCGTTTCACTTTAAATAAAAATAAAACTGGTTACACTATATGTCACATATGTTTATATGTTCCGGGACCGTTCATAAACAACATTATGTTGCAAGCTGAGTCAATTCAGCTTTCAAATGTAGTTTGTAAACAAAACAAGAAGCTTGAACACTTGATGAAGTGAAGAGTAATAACACGAGAGCTATAGTTGAGGCGGATCATAAATTGAAAGGAGTTATATTTAATTTGATATTTATTTCTCATTCTTTGTTCATCTGTTCATCAACTAAGTTCGTCTCCATGCTCAACATTAATTTTGAATCTCATTTCAACGGAACCAATGATACTGTCAACTATTGATAAGTAATTGTATTATAAAATGTGGATGTTAAAATGTTACCAATAAGTACCAAAGGAATCTCAAATGCTCATTCTTCGCGATTTTCAAGAAGTTTCATCCTAACCTTAGCTGTTGGCATGACTTTTGGTTTCAGTTTTGCATATCTCTTGTTAAGCGTTGTTACCTGGGAAAAGGTTGATCTTCTTGGTGGTACATCATACCTTATTTCCTCTCAATCATCATCATCATCACCATCATATTTCATGCACGATGATCCTCACAGTTACCAAGAAGCAGAAAATTTAATAGCCCCTCGTTTCCCAGTGCCTGGCCATATTACCGAGGAAGATGATCATAAAAGTGAGTAATCATTGAACAACATAGAAATCCGGTTGAAAAAAATTCTGAGATTAGACCATTTTTGCCTATTCTTTTTGGCATTCTCCTTTTGGATTTCCATACTTTTTAAGTTTACCCTCGAGATGATGTAATGACAGTGATGATAACAATATAAAATGAATGAATATTTCATCTTTTAAGGGTCTTTTAATGTCAATTAATCTTTCATTGAAATGCCATCTTTTTAGGCCATATGGAATCACGATCGTTTCATGTTAATACATATCCAGTTTCATCTTGATTCCTTAAAATATTAACATGTTCACAAGATGTGATTATAATAAACTCCTCCATCTTTTCATTTCTTCCTGGTCATCTTGATCCTGGTCATCATCATCTCACTATTTAAAAGTTCAGCTCTTAAATATCACTTTCTGGTCAAGCTAAAAGTCAATTGTTAAATCTATTCATCATGAAATAAGTTAAATACACGAGTTAAACATTGAAACGTGAAGCTTAATCCTCACTGATTAATGCTTCTGGTTAACATACAATTATTGTTTCACAGATCGTCTTTTTTAACAATTCATTTGACCATCAAATCCTATTCAATCTATCAATAGTTAGTTAAAATTAACAATTTCACTGTTGATTCGTTTTGATCCAAATAATACAATTTTAAGCCATTTAACCAATCACTCAGGGTTAATGAAAATTGAAACATTAACCATTCAATTAATTCAGTTAAAGCCGCAAGTCTTAATTTCATTACATTCTAATAGGCCAAGTGATTAAAATTTACGCATAAATCATTCAAATTAATCACGATAATCTATTAACCTTTCCCTGAGTTATTCAATAATTACAAAAATTACAAAATTAAGTTGGACAAAAGACAACTCTTGATTTACATTTTGAGGCTTCCTAACAAATTTTAAAACTGCTGGCAACATAAATAATTGACTCAACAATCCAACCACTATGAAAATTAAACGTGAGTTAGTTTGTATTCAATGTTAATCAATTAACCTGCTCTCCTGGTCATCAAAGTTGAATTAATCACATCCAAACATCAAACATTTTCATCTAATAATTCATTTCTCTCACCCTCAAGATTCCTGATGGAAATTGTCATTTTATAGCAAAAATTCAGTTTCAAACATTTCATTATTTACTTTGAATCAAAGCGTCTAGCAGTTAAATCCATTTGACTTTTCCCCAACAATTAAATTTTTCACTGTAAATCCCAATCATTGTATTCAATGTTTACATTTTGATTCGCTCAGTGCTAAAACGCTTGGGTTGTTTTATTAATGGCATTAATTGTGCGAGTTTTTGATTTAATAAAAGAGTGTTGAATGGATAAACAGATTTGTAACAGTACACAAACTGATCATAATTATCAACTGATTGTTGTTGATGGTGATAATGGTGATGAGAAAGAGATGTTAACGAAAGTCAATTTAACCGTGAATCCTTTGCGTTTCACTTGCAATATCAACAACAATTTTTATTATTATTGTTATGAATTTAGTTGACTATTTTTTTGGTACTCTTTTGATATCGTCAATTGAAGAGGTAAAAAGCAATGTTACCATTAACTAACTAGCTTGGTGAAACAAAGTGATGGTTAACAAAGTATGATACTCAATTAGCCGCACATCCAAGTTATTAACCAAACTGTTATAACGGTTGATACTGATTACAGATACATTTCATCCATTCATGCACCATGATTTATTGGGTAATTTTTATCATTATTTTAAATCCAATAATTGTACTTCAGTTAACTAATGATAAATTTATTAATAGTTAACCATGTTGTATACTTGAACAGACCTTCAATTGTTTTTTTGTCATTCAGTTAAACATTAAATTGTTACCTTATAACCTCTTTTTGATTCAATCCATTATTGGGTTACTGTTATTCAACTTGTTTCACAGATTAATCAATTATGGTATTGAGTGTTGTGTTGATACTTGCAATTATATTTGTAATTGTTGACCATTTTGTTCAATATCTAATGGCTCAATGTCATTCAATCTTGATTAGTTGATTGTTAGAGATTAACTTTTAATGCTGATTAAATATTAAAGATTAGAGTTGAATTTTGGGTGTTTATTGCTGTTTATTATACGGTTGACTTCCGTAAATTTTGATTGTTCAGGTTTCTTGCAAGTTTGCTCATGGTGGTTGGTTTGTTTAATTTAATCTTGTTAATTTCATTTTAAGATGATTCGTTTTACTAATCACTTTTTTGTCGCTTTCACCATTTCAGGAGATTTCACCGTTGCTGATGAACTGTATAAATCTGTCCGAGTATTATGCTGGGTTATGACCAATCCTAAAAATCATGAATCCAAAGCTCGCCATATTAAAGCTACTTGGGGTAAAAGGTGTAATAAGCTGCTTTTCATGAGTTCAACTAATGATCCCAGATTGCCAACTGTGAAGTTGGACGTTGAAGAAGGTCGAGATCACCTTTGGGCCAAAACGAGATCAGCTTTTCAATATGTTTACAAGAATCACTTTGATGAAGCAGATTGGTTCATGAAAGCAGACGATGATACTTATGTTGTTGTTGAAAACCTACGATACTTTTTATCGACTCAAAATTCATCGGATCCAATTTACTTTGGCTGTAAATTTAAACCTTACGTCAATCAGGGTTACATGTCTGGTGGTAAGTTTACTGAACAATTATCATTGAATTAACGTGAAAAATAAAGACAAATAATTAAAATCTCTTTTTGTTTTAGGTGCTGGTTATGTTTTGAGTAAAGTGGCTCTTGAACGTTTCATTGATAAAGGCATAGATCCAGCTGTTCATCCTAAACAATGTAAACTTTCAGATGATGGTGCTGAAGATGTTGAAATGGGTAAATGCCTTGAAGCTCTCAATGTCACTGCCGGTGATTCTCGTGATAAACTGGGTCGAGGGCGATTCTTTCCATTTGTACCTTCACACCATCTCATTCCTGGTCATGTTGACAAAAATTTTTGGTACTGGAAATACATTTACTATGAATCTGAAGAGGTATTTCAAAGACTCATCAATTTTTTACTTTCCATTAAATCTGTTTAGTAATATCTTCATCTAATCGGGTTCAGTCATCATGTTTTCACTTGTTGATGGCATTTAGTTCACGGCTTTTCGCAAATTATTTTATCTACTGTTAATTGACTGTCAGCGTTTGCCTCAATCACTTTTATCATGCATCATCTCAACACATAAAAGTGTATTTTTTTTGTTACATCCAAAATCCGTCAATACTTTTTATCACCTACACTGGCTTAACACTTAATCAGTTTCATAACTAACCAAGCTCATCCTGAATCTCCTTAAATTAAATTTTAAATCTGTTGGGTGAAAGAAAGAGGTTTACGAGTGGGAAAAGTTAATGACAAATTGATTCTTCTCAAGTAATATCAGTTGATTGTTTAGAAGGTTGCTAATTGAGCTTCAATTTTTACTACATTTTGTTTTCATTTAATTGGTGACTCAAAATTGTTACCTTTTCTTCATTTTCAATTTTACTTTCGCTATCATTAATGAGAGTTGAATCATCAACATCAAACTATGAATCTACAATTTACATTTTAAGGCCATTTAAATATTTTGTCATTGGGCAAAAAACAATCAATCAGATTCAAACGTAATCAATGTTCATCAGCAACAATTGAATGTCAATTTTCCTTGGGTTTTGATTCATTTTAGAGTTGAATTTTTATTCGAATCGTATTTTTAGCTGTAATTCTTGAATTATTAATAATCCTTTTCAGATCTTACATGATGATTCTATCATACCCTTAATTATGCCATTTCTGATGATAATATTTTGTTATTGAGATTTTGTTCTGTCAATAACAATTTGACACAATGTCAGGTTTTTTATTGTTGACTTCATCTTATCTGTATACCGTCATAACCATTTTTAATAATTGATAGTTTTTTGTCTTTTATACACAAAGCAATTTGAATTACAACTTAATTGTAGACCTTAACCAGCAATAATTTGTTTCTATAGTTATTCATGTTAATACAGTAACAGTTTTCAAATAACAGTTGAAATTGAAATATGAAAAACGTTTATTGTTGACAGTCCAATGTTGAAACAAAAAAAAGTGAATCCTTGGATATCCAATTGAACCTCTTTTTTGAATGACTGATTTAACTGTCAATAACAATGATCAAACAAGTATTTATGATATGTATTTATATGGACCTTTCTTCCTTCCTTCCTCTAATTGTAATCATATCTTGTTAAATCCATCTGATCTGAGTTATTGTTCATTTATTGAAAGCCATTCTGACCTAAGTCTACTTTTTGTTTCATGTTAAACCTAATTTTATAAATTTTTTACTCATTTTTTGTTTCTTTTTTTCTACAGGGAATGAATTGCTGTTCAGATACTGCTATTTCTTTTCATTATATCAGCTCTGACACCATGTATGTCATTGAATACCTGTTATATCATCTTCGACCTTATGGATTATACGAGAAAGCTAAACAAAAAACGATCCAAGATTCAACCATTTATAAAGCAGCTGATTTGTCTAGTCCAATATCATTGCCATTTGCCGTATCATCATCACGAATACCAAATAATAAACCGCAAGCTGTTAATACCAGTCAAGCAATTTCAAATTAAATATTAGGATGAATAAAGAAAAGAATTCCAATTTTGAAAATCAAATGAATTATTAAAATTGGTGTTCTCGTACATCGTGCTGGCATTGTAAACATTCGTTATAAAAAGGTCTCAAAATTGGATACATTTGGTTTCATATGGGAGTTTTAGTGGAGACAAAATATTAGTTGAGGAATCCAACAATCTATTATAAATGGTGCTCAGCGTGAATGATGGATAACAATCAACAAAGGCCACAATAATTAGCCTTTTAAATTATGCCATAGCAACTCTAACTTCATCTATTTGCAGCTCTTCATGACATTTTTCAGCATTTTTCAAGTTACTATTTCCATCAAAAACAGGACATAATTTATCAAAGATAATCTAAATCATGTTGAAGCAATGTAGCAATTACAACAGATCTGACTTATGCTTTATACATGATTGAAAATAGTATTTAAACTCTTTGAGTTAGATTAATTTTGTAAAATTTGTTATTCACAAATCAAACTTGATTTAATTATCTGTCATTACCATTCCAATCAATAATTGAAATCTAAAAGGGTAATAATCTTCGAGCGTAATACATTCCTCCAAATATCACGATGTATCTAAAATATTAGATGATTAGTTTATTTTTTATAGTTTCATTTGCTTATCCATTTGTTCAACAAACATGTAAATCTTGTTTTTTCTTCAACTCAACTAACTAATAATTTCAAAGTTTGATATTGAAATTGCCAAAATAATTAATTCTTGGAAACTAGAGAAACTGTATTTGATAAAATGTCATCTATGTTGAATCTCTTCTAGTCATCTGATGAGGGAAATGTTTCTTCGAATGTAAATACGATGGTAATAAAGATTTTTTTGCATTAAAATATCTATTTCTGACAAAACAACATCATTCAATTGCATCTGAAAGTTTTTTATTTTTAAGAATCGAGTAAATATGATAATTGTGATAGTATTTAAACAGAGTTTGCAATCTTGTTGATTGTTTATATTTGAACGGAAAACATATTAATTTGTTACATTATAAACATGTTTCCAACATGTTAATCAGCACCAATACAGAGGAAAATAAAGTAAGTTAGTTGAAAATTAGTGAAAACAAAATAAATGAAGGTAATTTCCTCATCTTTGATTGTGATTAAATCAACTGGATGGAAAAGCAAAAGAATATCAAAGAAATAAAATGTATCTTGGGTTGATTTAGTTACACTGTTTGAAATTTACAAGTAGTCATTGAAGTTGCGTTTACTCAGGTTGGAGTACATCAGTTTTAGGAGAGGTGGAAAGAATGTTGTCCTTCGTTTGCAGCAAACAATAGTTTTTCTCGCATTATTTCAATGCTAGAGTAATCTGGTAGTTTCAAGTAATTTACACAAGTCATTACACTAGGAAGATAATTATCAGGATTTTCACCAGGTTCAAAAGTTTTCCGTACAACAGTTAACGGGGGTGTTAGGCTTTTCAATCCTCCAACAGGAAGACGAGGAGAACCAGTCACAAATTGTAGGAATTTACGTTGTTCATCACCATTAAATGACGATAGTACTTCAAATAAATATTTAATTGCTCGACTGTCATAGGTATAACCATGATCTGGATGGCAACAATCAATCAGTGTTTTTAAATCCCATGATTGGTGACTACAACCACAGAAAAGTTGTTCCAATTCTTCTGGATAAAATATTTGTAGTTGTGCTAATGATAAAACAGATTCAAATCCTTCTCTGAAAGCTTCCATTTGTCGAGATACTCCTTCAACCATTGTCCAATGTACCATTAATCGTAAATATTGGTCTATATTTTCCAATGTAACAGACATGTCTTTACCTCCTTTACGTAGTTCAATTTGTGGGAAACCAGGCAAAGTAAAATCAAGATGAAGATCTTCAATTTCAACTCCACTTAAAGTTAAGGATTCTCGGTTAAGTCCAGAAACTCCTCTTTCCTGGAAATTTTAATCAACAAAAATTAGTGTTAATATATTGTCTAAATAATAATTGATTGTATTGAAAATTTTGAAAATTATTATCAAAATAAATACTAACCATGAGATTTTTCTTTTGTGCAATTAAATACATATTTGTTACAGATTTTGCTAAAGTTGAATCAATAAAATGCATATCTGACACATTTAGAGTGGATTCTTGACCCAAAAGCCATTTGTAAAATGGTATACTTAAAGGTATATCAACCTAAAAAAGAAAATAAAAACGCCAATGTTAAATTAAATGAATATTAATAAGAATATAATATTAACAATATTATGATCAAAAGAGATTCTTACCATTCTAGAGTCAGATAATGCTTTGGCCATAAACTTTCCAAGTAGTCTGTATCTACTTTTTAATTTGGACAAAGAGGTAGTTTTTGTTGATTTACCAACTGGAGATGGAAATAAACCTTCAGAAGAGTAAATATATTGAATGGCTTGTTGTGCTTGTTGTTGTAACAATAATTGTTGTTGTTGTTGTTGTTGCTGTTGCTGCTGGTGTTGTTGATTTTGGTGATGACGGTGTGATTGATGATTTTGGTTCTGATTCTTGTTCTGATTCTGATTCTGATTTTGTTGGTTTTGTTGAATAAGATTAGTATTACAATGTTTACGATTTGTTTTGGTAACATCATTCTTGAGCAATTGATTTATATCAATCATCATCTCATTAGATCCATAATGTGGTGATCCTGTTGTTGCTAATTTATCATTTGAATATGAAAGAGGCATAATCACACTTGACGAAGTAATTGCTTCACCTCTCCACATATCTAAATCAGCTCGTTGTAATTCTTTTGAAACTAAAGCATAAAATTCCAATGTTGGACCTAATCCAGTTCCAACTTCATTCTCATATTGAATTTCCAACAATGCCTTTGAATTACCAATATCATGAAATACTGATTCAGCTTGTCGTAAAATATCTTCACGAGTTACAGTTTTCTTTCTTTTATCCAATCTCGGTGTTACTCGTTCACTAGTATCACTACTATTCAATCCTGGTGTTGTATCTAAAAGACGTTGTAAAGCTCGATCTCGATCAAATGATGTTATATAAAATAATAAATGACGAGTCTCAAATGGAAACAGGAATGGGCATACATAAGCTATTTGAGATAACCATTGGGGCAAATTACCAGTCATTATCACAAGTGGATCTTGAAGTTGACGATTAGCTTTGGCTGTTAGTTTACTATTTACAAATTCACTTTGCGGTATGGCAGGATTTGAACTGATTGTTAAATTGTAGAACCAACTCCAACATCGATTTAATGCATTTAAAATTCTCAATAGACTCATTACTTCCAAAGAAGAATCTTCAATATTAACACAATTTGGCAATGAAGGAATCAAATAATTGTATACTATTGATGAGATCGTTGGTGTTTTCCCTTCAAGCCATAATTCATCTTTCTTCTTTGATCCAGATGATGATGATGATGATAATGATATTGATGACGGAAAAGATAATGGAGAGTTTGATGTTGAGTTTTTATTTGCTGATTTTGATGCTGCACGACGTCCATAGGTAGTAGTATTACTAGTATTAATACCACTACTACCAATACCAGAAGATGCAGAAATTGCTGTTGATGATGAAGGTGTCATTGAAGATGTTGATGTGGAAGGATAAGAATAGGAATGACCATTGTTTGAAGCACAATTTCCTGAGCAAGTTAAATGATGATTCAAAACAGAAGAGGATGGTGTTGATGATGATGATGACGATCCTGATCCTACTGTATTTGTCATATTTGATATTGGCGTTATATCTGACAACAATGCTGCTGCTGATATTGTTCCTCGTCCAGATCGACTACTTCGACTATTATTATTATTGTTGTTGTTATTGTTATTAGTATTAGTATTAGTACCAATAATTCCAGCAGTTGAAGTTGGAGTTGAGTTTGTTGAAGATGTCGAAGCTGATGGATAAGATACACTTGGTAATCTATCATTCAATGAACGGTAATATATTGTATGAGTTGTTACCCACATATTTGAATTACCCATTGGTCCATCAAAATCAGTATCAGTTTCATGACCATCAATTGATTGAGAATTACCTGATCCTCCACTAAATTGTCTTATAGCTTGATAAACTGTCATATTATATGGAAGAATACGATCATCAATTAAAAATTGTATCTTATGACGACCTTGGCCCTGATTCATCACAACTGATGCCATATTATCCTCAAAATCGTCATCTGAATTATCATCATCACTATTACCATCATCATCATCTTCTTTAACACGACCATAACCTCGTAATAGCAAATATCTTTCAATTGCTTGCACCAAAGCCAATGGATCAATTTTAACAGGTCCACCTCTCCATTGTTTCAAAGTAGTACAATCTCGATGTCTAACTAAATTACATTTCAATTGATGGGTATTGAAAAATTTCAATGCACTTGTCCCCCTTATGTTACCTGTTCCAGTTCCAATCACATCGTGTACTCTAACAGGGAATTGCTCCAATTGTGAGATACAAGCATTTAATTTTGAGACAAGACTTGACATTGGCCGAGTATCCAAGTTCAATTCATTTTCATCATTTATCACAGTATTATCATCAACAGGAGTTCCCAGGAAAACATGAAGAAAACGTCGAATCCTCATATTCCTATCTTCCTCTCCATCCTCGGTGAAAGTTAAATGTGTAATTAATTTACCAATTATTCCACAATTAATTAATTCAAATGGAGAAATGTCTCCATCCAATAGTACACTTCGAAATTCTTTCAATCCTTCCAAATCACAGCTGTTTTCAAATATTTCTATTGCTCCATTAATACGATTTAATGTGCTCATTGCTTCATTCATTTCATTCTCATTGTTGAAATATTTTTCAACAAATGCCTTTGCTTGTTCTCTTATCCAACTTCGTATCTTCTCTTTATTACCATTAGATGAATGGGAAGAATGTGGAGATCGAGGTGATCCTGATGTCGAAGATGATGAACCTGCAAGATGATGATGAGAATGGTGTGAGTGGTTATGATGAGAATGAGAAGAAGAAGAAGGTGAATGAGAAGAGTGGTGATGGTGACTATGACTATGATGACCATGACTATGATGGCCATGATGATGGGAGTGAGAATGATGATGGTGATGATGATGATGACCCAATTGATCTTGTGATTGGGAAATCAGCATCGATTTACGATTACTTAGATTTGAACCTGCATTAGAACCAATTATATTGGGACCTGCAGTATTCCATCGACGCCATCGAGCTGGATAAAGATTGGCAAAAAATGATGACGTCTTGGCTGCAGCTGAACTTAATTTAGATGAAGATCGACTGCTACCTCGACTTGTTGTTGTTGCTGTTGCTGCTGCGGAAGCCGCTGCTTGTGCTGCTGCCTGTGCTGCTGCTTGAGCTGCTGGTAAGCCTCCTCCGAGTGATGATGAAGATGTTGAGGTTGAACCGAGTGATGATGAAGATGTTGAGGTTGAAGCAGTTGGATTATTATTCAAAGATAATCCACTTGATGATCCAAATCCAAGAGAAGATGGAGTTACACCAAATGGACAACCAGAACCAAAAGCATTTAATCCCAAATTATTATGTAATCCTCTTTGTGGACCAATTATATTTGAAGATGTTGGCGTCAAAACATTATTATTGTTGTTATTATTATTGTAATTTGTTTGAGCATCAGTGCTATTTGTATTTGGTGTTGCTGGAGTTGACGATGCTGCACTTGAATTTCCAGATGAAGGTGTACCACTATTTCCAGAGTATGGAAAGAATGGCATTGAAAGATAAGGAGTCGAAAAAAAGTGTGAACTTAAATTTGCTGTCATTGGATCATAATCACCACCACTAACTCCACGATTATTACCATGCATGTTGGATAATGGCAATGGTGATGACGAATTTATACAATTGTTAAAATGCATAGACAAAGAGTCGATTCCACCTCGATTTTTACTTCGACTACTGCTATTATTACTATTACTGCTTGTACCACCAATACTTCCAGCAACTCCACCAATGCTGCTACTGTTACTATTGCTACTACAGCTATTACTGTTGCTGTTGCTACTCAGAGAAGATGACGAACTTGAAGAGGATGATGCTGGTGGTGAACCACTTGTTGATCCTTTCTTTGAACTACGTTTCCGTTTAAGGACATCACTAAGTCTTCTAATGAACAAAAAAATTAGATTAAATTAATCAATTAAATGCAAATATAAGTAAATTTATGTAAACATTATCATTATTTTCTATTGATTATTATGTATTTTCTTATTAGATTTTAATTTCAGAATCCGGTAGAGCAAAAATTCTCATCAATAAATTATTTTATGCTCGTATAGATTATCATCATAATTAATCTGAACAAGAATACACAATAAAAATATAATAATATAATGAAATTCTGAATTTCAAAGATTTAGCTAATTTTTGTTTGTGCAGAGAAAGTTAAGTGACTCAAAGGTTAATGACATTTTTTGAATATAATGTAATTTCGAAGTAAACTCAGATAATATCAAATTGTGAAATTCAAATTTGAACACTTCCGATTAAAAATAGTTTATCTGGAAAACCTCTGCACATTGAAGCTAAAATTACATATTGAAATTCAAACTCACAATTGAGAAGAACGGGAATCCACAATATTTTCATTTGTTTTGGAGACTGGAGATTTGTTTGATCTTGTGATTATTCCAGTTGCTATTGAAAGAGAAAAAATAGAAAAATAGAAAGATAATGAGATAAAATGGTATTTAAATAAGTATCATACAGCATGAGTGTTAATGTAAATATGAGTAACTTACCAGACGATGGTGATGATGATGGAGGCGATGCCGATGATGATGGTGAGGAAGTAGCTGTAATAGTGGCATTGGACGCTGCTGAAGTAGTAATGGCAATTGGATTAGTAGTAGCATTTGTACTTTCTTGGTTATTATCATTATTGTTATTAATATTGTTGTTGTTAACCATATTTATATCATTTGTTTGTGCAGTAAAAACTTCGTGTGGCATCCCACATGAGGATGAAAAACTTTGTAATGGTGATATATTACTCAAGGGACTTCCAGATTCTAGAAAGCAAGATGACACATAACTTTGACCAATTAAAGATGACGGAGACGATGAAGTACTTTGACCAGTTTGTTGTTGTTGCTTTTGTTGTTGCTGTTGCGGTTGATGTTTATGTTGATGTTGATTCTGCTGCTGCTGCTGCTGTTGTTGTTGTTGTTGCAGCTGGTATTGTAATCGAGACTCAATTTTTATATTTGTACTTGATTTATTTGGAGATGATTTATTTGGAGATGATGAAGGTATATATGCACTTATTGGGCTTGCTTCTCCAATAATTGTTCCATCATTAGAGATTAACTTCTTCTCGACGGAAGTAAATAGCAAAAATATCAGGTAGCTTTTCCATCAATATGTAAACCATTTGAATAGCACCAGCAACTACTCTAAGATCAGAAGATGGTAACATTGCAGCAATGTGACTTGATACAGCATGATTTTTCAAAACAATTCGCAAAAGATCAGAAGATGAATAATAAATTATTCTCAGCAATGCTCGAATACATTTATGTCGTACTGATGGACCAGCAGAGCTACTATATACTTCATACAAAACACCAAAAAGACTTTTTATGAAAGACTCTGCTAATTCAGGTTCTTCTTTTAAACATTGAATTCGAGCATCATTTTCATTAACATTGCTCATCATCATTGCTTTCATCATAGAAGAATGCGAATTATTATGATTATGCATCTTATTCGGTGGCGTATTATTTGGAGTACTTGAATTATTGCTTGGATTTACATCTTTTCCCATTTCTTCATTTTCAGCTTGTTTACCTGGCGTTGTATCCATTGAATTATTACAAGATTTCAAAGGAGTCTTTGTATCATTTCCAACAATTTTTGTTTTTTTCGTGTTTGATGTTGGTGATTTAGTTGTTGTTGTTGTTGTTACTTGAGATGATGGTGATGATGATGATGATGAGGATGATAGTGGTGGTGTTGTAGGTACTCCTAATGCTGCTGCGGCTGCTGCGGCTGCTGAGGCTGATGTTGCACCTGATATCATCATCATCATAGCTCCAGATAAACCTAAACCAGATGATGATGATGTTGATGTTGTTCCATCTGAATTATTGACTAGACGTTGAATTAAACGTGAAGTCCCAGTATCTTCATTTATTTGTTGCATCGAATTAAAATCTATCACATATGTACGTCCCATTGTAGTCAAACTCATTTCATCTTCACTTGCCAAATGAGCAGCTTCGATCATTTTACTATCAATAGCACTATAATTATGCCACATTCCTCTATCATCTTTCCATTGCCAAGTAACTCCACTTGGAATCACATTTGTTTGCTTCAACCAATATCCATCAACACTAAATATACCATCAGTTGGTAGCTTTGGCATCAATTCTCCGATAAGTGAAGTTATCTCGTAAAGCTCTTGTGGGCTTCTTGTGGTCAATTCAATATATTCTTTCGTTGCACTTGAACCAACCAATAAATAACGAATTGTATCGGCTATGTCTAAAATTTTGTGTAAATAAAAGAAAAAAATATAATTAGTAAAAAAATATAGAAATAGGAAATTGAATCGCAGTAAAAATTGACTTAAAAAATTAAAGAAAAAATATCATCGACAATAAGCCTAATTGTTAACATATAAAAATAAACTTGACCTAAAAAGATTCATGATTAGTGTGCTTTATTATTCATTGCATTTGCTCCATTCACCATTTTAGGCATTTCCATTTTTATTATTTCTATGTGCTTTGTTTCTATGAGGATAAACTCTGCTTTGAGGGCTGACATAAGATACCCATAAAAAAAGTCTGAGATGATACATTAATATATTGATCATATTTAAATCGAAGAAAAAAAATGAATTAACAAAGATTTAAGGAAATCAGGAATATTTACTTTATAAAACTTTTTCTAAAAGCTAATTAATCAAAAGAATAATATAGTGCATGGAATATTAAATATCAGACGACATAAAGAGAATTCACAAAATTCAAAAATAATTAATCTCATAATGGTGTTTGTAAGCAACTCGTCAGCTATATTATTGGACCGACCTCGGAGCTTGCTTACAATGAAAAGTCTATAATGAATAATTGCTTCTAGGATGGATCAGTTTCATGTATTGAGGCACTTTCTCTATTCTCAAGATAAGCTGATAAATTGACAATGGTACAAATAAATGATAAACTGAGAATATGTATCAACAAAAACATTAGAAAACTAGAAATATCTGCAATAAGTAATCTTCTTTTTCAAAGGCCTGAGTTTATCAAATGAAGAAATCACATGTTATTAATAAAAATAATGACTATAAAACGATATGCAAAAAATAATAGTCTAATAGATAATTAAAGTCTGTTAATCTCTCTGAGTGGTAAAAATGGTAAACCTCAGAATGAGAAGAATGATCATGAACAGATCAAATAAAAAAAATTAAAAATGAAAATATGTTGGCCTAGTTGGGTGGCGAAGAAAGTTAACCCATGTTTGAAGGATGACAAGGTTTAAGTATAAATCGCATTCAACTGAGTTGTTTTCCTCCTTTGTTGTTTAGCTATAGCAACTAAGAAATAATATGGCTTTGTCCTAATCTTTGCTAAATGCCAATGGATCTAGTTTGGACTGTCTTCCTATCTATTCTCTTTGCCTTTACTCACAGCGCATAGATAATGGTTTGATTACAATCTAAGTATTTAATTTCTCTAAATTTGCGATCAATACCAAGCCATTAAATTATAATATAATAGATATGCATAAAGTAAAAACAAAAAACAATACTCACTCAATTTAAGAAGTTGTACTGCTAATTGAGGACATGAAGCACACATTGTAGCCAACATCCTTATCACCATTACAAATGTTCCTGTACTGATTATTGGTGGTGATACCAATAATAATTGTTGAATATTTGACAATAAATTGTTCTCGGTAATTTGTTGCAAAATTTCTGGATGATGTTGAAAACTTTCCACTAATCGAGAAAATGCTAAGCACAAGCTTTCAAGGCATTTTTTATCTTGATATTTAACCAGATGGGAACCCAATGTAGACAATGAATCTTTAACATAAGAAAATTCTTCTCGGGTTAAATTTTGACAACAATTGGCAGTTATTGAAAGTGCAGCTCGTTGAGCATTAATTGTGAAAAAATCTAAATATGATAAACAAGCAGGTACACCACCAGCGTGTAAAATAGCTTTACTATGTCGTCGAGAAAGCATCTCTAAGGCTGTTAATGATTGCTCTGCAACATCCATACATTGAATAAATTGTAGTTTCTCAAGAAACGCTGGAATAGCGTCAACCACGATAGCTGATGACCGTGGTAATGATTCCATCATGTATGTTAATGCTCTACAGGAATGATTCATTATATCAAAATTTTGTTCTAATTGAAGTAATGCTATTAAAGCAGGTACTGCTTGCTTTGCTGGAAAACCTGCTAAAGTATCTTCATTTCCCATTACAAGTAATTGGCACATTTCCATCACAGCCTGTAACTGTTGTCCTTCATCTCCTTGAGCTTGTAATCCTTGAATCAACTGATGAGCTCTACTACTCGTTTTATTTCCCATAGATCGATGAAGAAGATGATGAACTCTAGGACCAAGAGCACTAAATAAATGTGGTGGTAAACCTCTTGCTTCCAAAAGTGCTTGTAATCTACCCATCTCATTATCATCAGGTTCACTATCCAAAGCACCAGAGCTAGATAAGGAAGACAAAGGCAAACTGCTACTACTACTACTTCCCCCACCACCACTGCTACCACGGTCACCACTGCCACTACTAATTCCAATAACACCACTAACGCCATTGTTTTCATTATTAACAGCAACAGCACCACTATGGCTACTACTACTATTAATATTATCGTTCGAATTATTGTTTGTGTTACTAGAACCATTGTTGTTGTTATTGTTGTTGCTATTATTATTAGCATTGGCATTGGTGTTGGAATTGATATTGATATTGGTGTTACTGATATTATCAATAATATTTCCATTATTACTTGTAGTATTAACACTACCAACACCACTGGTTCGCCCTTTAGATGATAAGCTATTAGAGCAAATATTAGGTGTTACATTATTTCCTTCACCTGATAGTGAGGATGATGACGATGAGGATGATGATGATGATGATGAAGTGGATGAGCTTGATGAAGCTGATGAGGATGATGAAGCTGAAATCGATGATGATGTTTCTGGTAAAGATTGTACATTTTTCTGTTCATTTGCATAATCTTCTTCCATTGCTGTACAACAATCTCTATATCGATTACCTATAAAGCAAAAAAAAATAAAAAATAAAATTAATATCAATGTGCGGAAAATTATTTCTTTCTTTATAAATGTATATGTAGGGACAAAAAATAATTAAGCTATGATGCTATGTTTTATTTATCACTTATTTACCAGAATTAGATACTGATGATGCTGCTGCTGTAGCTGCTGTTGCTGTTACTATTGTTGGTGAAGATAAAGCTTTTGTGGAGTTACAAATACCAGACAATGGAGAGCAAAGGCTTCTACGGGCTTTTTTTGCTGATGTTGGTGAATATATTGGCGATGATGGTGATGATGGAGTTGAATGAGAAGTTGATGGTAATGATTGTTGTTGGCGTTGTTGATTCTCGTGATGTTGCTGGTCCAAGGTTTCACCTGATCTCCGACGTAAAGCCTGAGTCTTGGATCTTAAATTGTAGTGAACCATTTAAGAAGGCATTTAATTTTACATTCAGGCTTCTATTCAATGTGAAGATGAAAAAATATTAAATAAATTAAAGAAAGAAACTAAATTTCATCATTTTAGACTTAAAAATACAAAAAAAAGGAAACACAATTATGACAAAGTAACCATTTTTGTTAATATTAAATACCCAAATGAACGCAGTACTCAGCAAAATGTTAACGGACTTGTTTCTACAAAAATCTAAAAAAGAAAACAAAAAAGCGATTGTATCGATTGCATCGAGTACATCGATAAAGATTATTCATCAAAATTGTATCGACATAACCGCTTTTTTGTTTCTTATTTCAATTTGGAGGAGTGAA
>NW_015449931.1:873906-999870 GCF_000239435.1 Tetranychus urticae | reverse complement strand
ATCGGAGTGATTCAAATTTGAATTTCACAATTTGATATTGTTTGAGTTTAGCTCAAAATTATATTCAAAAAATGTCATTAACCTTTGAGTCACTTGAGTTAACTTTCACTGCACAAACAAAAATTAGCTAAATCTATGAAATTCAGAATTTCATAATATTGTCATATTTTTATTGTGTATTCTTATTCAGATTAATTATGATGATAATCAATACGAGCATAAAATAATTTATTGATGAGAATTTTTGCTCTACCGGATTCTGAAATTAAAATCTAATAAGAAAATACATAATAATCAATAGAAAATAATGATAATGTTTACATAAATTTACTTATATTTGCATTTAATTGATTAATTTAATCTAATTTTTTTGTTCATTAGAAGACTTAGTGATGTCCTTAAACGGAAACGTAGTTCAAAGAAAGGATCAACAAGTGGTTCACCACCAGCATCATCCTCTTCAAGTTCGTCATCTTCTCTGAGTAGCAACAGCAACAGTAATAGCTGTAGTAGCAATAGTAACAGTAGCAGCATTGGTGGAGTTGCTGGAAGTATTGGTGGTACAAGCAGTAATAGTAATAATAGCAGTAGTCGAAGTAAAAATCGAGGTGGAATCGACTCTTTGTCTATGCATTTTAACAATTGTATAAATTCGTCATCACCATTGCCATTATCCAACATGCATGGTAATAATCGTGGAGTTAGTGGTGGTGATTATGATCCAATGACAGCAAATTTAAGTTCACACTTTTTTTCGACTCCTTATCTTTCAATGCCATTCTTTCCATACTCTGGAAATAGTGGTACACCTTCATCTGGAAATTCAAGTGCAGCATCGTCAACTCCAGCAACACCAAATACAAATAGCACTGATGCTCAAACAAATTACAATAATAATAACAACAATAATAATGTTTTGACGCCAACATCTTCAAATATAATTGGTCCACAAAGAGGATTACATAATAATTTGGGATTAAATGCTTTTGGTTCTGGTTGTCCATTTGGTGTAACTCCATCTTCTTCTTCATCATCACCTTTGTCTGGCTCAAACACACTTGGATTTGGATCATCAAGTGGATTATCTTTGAATAATAATCCAACTGCTTCAACCTCAACATCTTCATCATCACTCGGAGGAGGCTTACCAGCAGCTCAAGCAGCAGCACAGGCAGCAGCACAAGCAGCGGCAGCAGCAGCAGCCGCCGCAGCCGCAGCTTCCGCAGCAGCAACAGCAACAACAACAAGTCGAGGTAGCAGTCGATCTTCATCTAAATTAAGTTCAGCTGCAGCCAAGACGTCATCATTTTTTGCCAATCTTTATCCAGCTCGATGGCGTCGATGGAATACTGCAGGTCCCAATATAATTGGTTCTAATGCAGGTTCAAATCTAAGTAATCGTAAATCGATGCTGATTTCCCAATCACAAGATCAATTGGGTCATCATCATCATCACCATCATCATTCTCACTCCCATCATCATGGCCATCATAGTCATGGTCATCATAGTCATAGTCACCATCACCACTCTTCTCATTCACCTTCTTCTTCTTCTCATTCTCATCATAACCACTCACACCATTCTCATCATCATCTTGCAGGTTCATCATCTTCGACATCAGGATCACCTCGATCTCCACATTCTTCCCATTCATCTAATGGTAATAAAGAGAAGATACGAAGTTGGATAAGAGAACAAGCAAAGGCATTTGTTGAAAAATATTTCAACAATGAGAATGAAATGAATGAAGCAATGAGCACATTAAATCGTATTAATGGAGCAATAGAAATATTTGAAAACAGCTGTGATTTGGAAGGATTGAAAGAATTTCGAAGTGTACTATTGGATGGAGACATTTCTCCATTTGAATTAATTAATTGTGGAATAATTGGTAAATTAATTACACATTTAACTTTCACCGAGGATGGAGAGGAAGATAGGAATATGAGGATTCGACGTTTTCTTCATGTTTTCCTGGGAACTCCTGTTGATGATAATACTGTGATAAATGATGAAAATGAATTGAACTTGGATACTCGGCCAATGTCAAGTCTTGTCTCAAAATTAAATGCTTGTATCTCACAATTGGAGCAATTCCCTGTTAGAGTACACGATGTGATTGGAACTGGAACAGGTAACATAAGGGGGACAAGTGCATTGAAATTTTTCAATACCCATCAATTGAAATGTAATTTAGTTAGACATCGAGATTGTACTACTTTGAAACAATGGAGAGGTGGACCTGTTAAAATTGATCCATTGGCTTTGGTGCAAGCAATTGAAAGATATTTGCTATTACGAGGTTATGGTCGTGTTAAAGAAGATGATGATGATGGTAATAGTGATGATGATAATTCAGATGACGATTTTGAGGATAATATGGCATCAGTTGTGATGAATCAGGGCCAAGGTCGTCATAAGATACAATTTTTAATTGATGATCGTATTCTTCCATATAATATGACAGTTTATCAAGCTATAAGACAATTTAGTGGAGGAGCAGGTAATTCTCAATCAATTGATGGTCATGAAACTGATACTGATTTTGATGGACCAATGGGTAATTCAAATATGTGGGTAACAACTCATACAATATATTACCGTTCATTGAATGATAGATTACCAAGTGTATCTTATCCATCAGCTTCGACATCTTCAACAAACTCAACTCCAACTTCAACTGCTGGAATTATTGGTACTAATACTAATACTAATAACAATAACAACAACAATAATAATAATAGTCGAAGTAGTCGATCTGGACGAGGAACAATATCAGCAGCAGCATTGTTGTCAGATATAACGCCAATATCAAATATGACAAATACAGTAGGATCAGGATCGTCATCATCATCATCAACACCATCCTCTTCTGTTTTGAATCATCATTTAACTTGCTCAGGAAATTGTGCTTCAAACAATGGTCATTCCTATTCTTATCCTTCCACATCAACATCTTCAATGACACCTTCATCATCAACAGCAATTTCTGCATCTTCTGGTATTGGTAGTAGTGGTATTAATACTAGTAATACTACTACCTATGGACGTCGTGCAGCATCAAAATCAGCAAATAAAAACTCAACATCAAACTCTCCATTATCTTTTCCGTCATCAATATCATTATCATCATCATCATCATCTGGATCAAAGAAGAAAGATGAATTATGGCTTGAAGGGAAAACACCAACGATCTCATCAATAGTATACAATTATTTGATTCCTTCATTGCCAAATTGTGTTAATATTGAAGATTCTTCTTTGGAAGTAATGAGTCTATTGAGAATTTTAAATGCATTAAATCGATGTTGGAGTTGGTTCTACAATTTAACAATCAGTTCAAATCCTGCCATACCGCAAAGTGAATTTGTAAATAGTAAACTAACAGCCAAAGCTAATCGTCAACTTCAAGATCCACTTGTGATAATGACTGGTAATTTGCCCCAATGGTTATCTCAAATAGCTTATGTATGCCCATTCCTGTTTCCATTTGAGACTCGTCATTTATTATTTTATATAACATCATTTGATCGAGATCGAGCTTTACAACGTCTTTTAGATACAACACCAGGATTGAATAGTAGTGATACTAGTGAACGAGTAACACCGAGATTGGATAAAAGAAAGAAAACTGTAACTCGTGAAGATATTTTACGACAAGCTGAATCAGTATTTCATGATATTGGTAATTCAAAGGCATTGTTGGAAATTCAATATGAGAATGAAGTTGGAACTGGATTAGGTCCAACATTGGAATTTTATGCTTTAGTTTCAAAAGAATTACAACGAGCTGATTTAGATATGTGGAGAGGTGAAGCAATTACTTCGTCAAGTGTGATTATGCCTCTTTCATATTCAAATGATAAATTAGCAACAACAGGATCACCACATTATGGATCTAATGAGATGATGATTGATATAAATCAATTGCTCAAGAATGATGTTACCAAAACAAATCGTAAACATTGTAATACTAATCTTATTCAACAAAACCAACAAAACCAGAATCAGAATCAGAATCAGAACAAGAATCAGAACCAAAATCATCAATCACACCGTCATCACCAAAATCAACAACACCAGCAGCAACAGCAACAACAACAACAACAACAATTATTGTTACAACAACAAGCACAACAAGCCATTCAATATATTTACTCTTCTGAAGGTTTATTTCCATCTCCAGTTGGTAAATCAACAAAAACTACCTCTTTGTCCAAATTAAAAAGTAGATACAGACTACTTGGAAAGTTTATGGCCAAAGCATTATCTGACTCAAGAATGGTAAGAATCTCTTTTGATCATAATATTGTTAATATTATATTCTTATTAATATTCATTTAATTTAACATTGGCGTTTTTATTTTCTTTTTTAGGTTGATATACCTTTAAGTATACCATTTTACAAATGGCTTTTGGGTCAAGAATCCACTCTAAATGTGTCAGATATGCATTTTATTGATTCAACTTTAGCAAAATCTGTAACAAATATGTATTTAATTGCACAAAAGAAAAATCTCATGGTTAGTATTTATTTTGATAATAATTAATAAAATTTTCAATACAAACAATTATTATTTAGACAATTTATTAACATTAATTTTTGTTGATTAAAATTTTTAGGAAAGAGGAGTTTCTGGACTTAACCGAGAATCCTTAACTTTAAGTGGAGTTGAAATTGAAGATCTTCATCTTGATTTTACTTTGCCTGGTTTCCCACAAATTGAACTACGTAAAGGAGGTAAAGACATGTCTGTTACATTGGAAAATATAGACCAATATTTACGATTAATGGTACATTGGACAATGGTTGAAGGAGTATCTCGACAAATGGAAGCTTTCAGAGAAGGATTTGAATCTGTTTTATCATTAGCACAACTGCAAATATTTTATCCAGAAGAATTGGAACAACTTTTCTGTGGTTGTAGTCACCAATCATGGGATTTAAAAACACTGATTGATTGTTGCCATCCAGATCATGGTTATACCTATGACAGTCGAGCAATTAAATATTTATTTGAAGTACTATCGTCATTTAATGGTGATGAACAACGTAAATTCCTACAATTTGTGACTGGTTCTCCTCGTCTTCCTGTTGGAGGATTGAAAAGCTTAACACCTCCGTTAACTGTTGTACGAAAAACTTTTGAACCTGGTGAAAATCCTGATAATTATCTTCCTAGTGTAATGACTTGTGTAAATTACTTGAAACTACCAGATTACTCTAGCATTGAAATAATGCGAGAAAAACTATTGTTTGCTGCAAACGAAGGACAACATTCTTTCCACCTCTCTTAGAAAAAAAATCTTTCCTCTCAAAAATTCTGTCTATTATGATACAAAAAGATTCTTTTCTTGCTCTCTCTCTCTCTCTCTCTCTCTCTCTCTCTCTCTCTCTATCTTCTTTCTCTTTGCTCTAATGTTGTTAAAATTTTCTCTGTCCAAATTGCAACTCTGTTGATGGCCATACAAAAAAATTTGATCAATATCTAAAAAACCTATGTATGCAATTTCTTAACAATATTCATTCTCAAACCATTAATCTTATATTCAAATAAACATAAACTTTTTCGTTCAACTCAATTGTATCGATTCAACTTATTCAACTTTTTCTTACAAATATAATCGTCTCTGATAATTTTTCAGACCATAGCGTAAAGCTTTTTTCAATAGGTTGATGAGTTTCCGAACTTTGTATTATTGATTGTCTCCGTTTCTATGAACCATCGTACAATTGCAGAGCGTTTCTCTAATCCTTCAATTCTTTATGCACATTTTGTTAGTTTCTTTGCGTTTCTAGCAAATGCCAAATGACTGCTGTAGGTGGGTTTATCTTTAATTTAACTATTAATACAATTGAATCGAGGCTATTTTCATAGGCTTCTAAAGTTCTGTCAATCTTACAATTGTAATTTGTTTTTGGCTACCATTTTTGACAAAAGTTGAATCAATTGAACAGATTCTCAGACAGACGTTTTTTGCGAGTTATTTGTTAAATAATCCCGATTAAAAGTTCTTCTTTAATTTTAGTTGCTCATGGTCTTTTTATTCCAAGATCTTCTCTTTACTGTTCCACTAATAATTAACTAAATTAAACATTTAAATGAGTGTAATGGCAAAAATTAGAAACATTTACTTTCCAAGTTGTTGCTAAAAAGACACAACTAATAAAATTGTCAAATTCATGCATAAATTGACGCAAATACTGACAGAGAAATGAGCACAAACGGGTAAAAATACATTTCTTTCAAATTTGGGTTCTGAACGCTTGTAGGGAAATGAAAGCTAAGTCCATTTATGCGAGGTAAAAATTTCTTCGATAAACAGTTTTTGAGAAAAACGAATCCAAAGTTAGAACTTTGATCGTCTTTTGTGCAGATAAAGAAGCGTATTATTTCATGAAACTTATTTTTCTGATGTAACTTTTGGTTGTCAACCAGAAAATTAACCTATTTTTAGAAATAAAATTTTCGATTTCTAAGCAAATAGATAAGTTCGATTTTCAATTAAACCTTCAGCATTCTATGACCGCAAGAATTAAAGAACTGAAACTTATTATTGTTGAATGAAAATTGTTGGTAAATATCATGGATTGAATATCTTTTTGAATTTACCAACAATTCGCTTGATTTCGGCCATTTACCTAAAAACTTTGAACCTCGATAATTCGAGAATAGCATTACCTACAGCCATCATTCTTTCATCAATTTAATCATGTACTAATTAAACATTCATTTCAATTCAATAACTTTGCGTTAGTACATTCTGGTTTTGATTTTTGGCCTGTAGATGCAAAAGCAATAACTCATTTTAACAAATATCTTGGTAAATAAACCAATTTTCTGGTTTTACTTGCAAATGAATTGCAAAGAGTGCTGCCAGAGACTCAATAACTTGAGTAAAGAGTTGAAACTTGGATTTGCTTGTAGAGAAATGAAAACTGAGTCTATTGGTGCTAATTAATGATTCATCCGATAGACAGTTTTCGTGAAAATCGAGGTCAAAGATGAAACTTCGATCGCCTTTTGTGCAATTACGGAAGGAGATTTTTTCATAAAACTCATTTTCCAGAGCTAAAGTTAATTGCTGAACCAGAAAATGCACTTACTTTTAGAAATAAAATTTTCTGTCCAAAATAAAGCACATAAGTTCGAGTTTGTCTTAAACCGATCTATCTCTGAGACCGTATTAGTTATCGAACTGAAACTTATTACTCGTGGATAAAAGTTGTTGGTAAACAATATGGATAGAATAATTTTTTCTATTTAAAGATAGCTCTCTGGATTTCGGCCATTTACCTAAAAACTTTGAACCTCGATATTTCGAGAATGGCATTGCAGACAGTCATCATTTTTTCACCAATTCAATCCTTTATCAATTGCCTACTCAATACAATTTAATAAATTTGCATTAGCACATTCTCATCATGATTTTTGGGCTGTAGATGCACAAGTAACAACTTATTAAACAAAACAAACTCATATTAACCCATATCCTGGTAGATGAAGCAATTTTCTGGTTAAACTTGCAAATCTTATGCAAAGATTGCTGCAAAAGACTCGAACATTTGATTAAAGAGTTGAGAAATGGTGAGGTTTGTAGGGACATAAAAATTGAGTCTATTGGTACAGATTAATAATTCATCCGATAGACACTTTTCGAGAAAATTGAGGTCAAAGATGAAACTTCGATCACCTTTTGTGCAATTACGGAATGAGATTTTTTCATAAAACTCATTTTCCAGAGCTAACTTTTAATGCTGAACCAGAAAATGCACTTATTTTTAGAAATAAAATTTTCTGTCCAAAATTAAACGCGTAAATTCGATTTTTACTTAAACCGATTTATCTCTGAGACCGTATCAGTTAGCGAACTGAAACTTATTACTCGTGGATAAAAATTTGTTGGGTAACATCAGGAATTGAATATTTTTTACCATTTACCAACTGTTCTCTAGATTTTGGCCATTTACCTAAAATGTTTGGACCTCAATAGTTCGACAATGGTAGCACCTACAATCACCAATCTGTGACTCAGCATTAGATTTTATTATGGGCTATGATATATTTAAATTCTAGATACTTTAAGAAGCTACAAATTAAGTTATAACATTGCATTAGTTAGGTTGGCGGATTTGATACCAGATTGACAAAAGTAAATGTTTACTTATCACGTGTTAGCAGAATATACATTATTAAATGAATTAGATGAGATTTCTTCGGTTTTCAGTCATATCATGCTATAGCTGATAACAGAAACTAATGATTAAATAAAGAATGACGATTGTAGTTGCTACCATTGTCGAACTATTGAGGTCCAAACTTTTTAGGTAAATGGCCAAAATCTAGAGAACAGTTGGTAGATGGTAAAGAATATTCAATTCCTGATGTTACCCAACAAATTTTTATCCTCGAGTAATAAGTTTCAGTTCGCTAACTGATACGGTCTCAGAGATAAATCGGTTTAAGTAAAAATCGAATTTACGCGTTTAATTTTGGACAGAAAATTTTATTTCTAAAAATAAGTGCATTTTCTGGTTAATCATTGAAAGTTAGCTCTGGAAAATGAGTTTCATAAAAAAATCTCATTCCGTAATTGCACAAAAGGCGATCGAAGTTTCATCTTTGACCTCGATTTTCTCGAAAAGTGTCTATCGGATGAATTATTAATTAGCACCAATATACTCAGTTTTTATTTCCCTACAAACAAATCCAAGTTTCAACTCTTTAATCAAATGATTGAGTCTCTGGCAGCATTCTTTGAAATTCATTTGCCAGTTTAACCAGAAAATTGGTTTATTTACCAAGATATTGCTTATTATGAGTTTGTTTTGTTGAATAAGCTATTACTTTTGCATTTACAGCCCAAATATCAATACCAGAATGCGCTTATGCAAAGCTATTAAATACAATTGAGTGTTTAATTAGTACATGATTAAATTGGTAAAAGAATGATGACTGTAGGTGAAGCCATTCTCGAAATATCGAGGCTAAAAGTTTTGAAGTAAATTACCGAAATTGAACGAACCGTTGGTAAATTGAAAAAAATATGTAACCGATGATGTTTAACAACAGTTTTTTATCTAAAATAGTAAATTTCAGCACTTCAGCCGAATCTGAAAAGAGAGAAGAACCTTTAATCGGGATTTATCAACTAATAACTCGCAAAAAACTTAACGTCCTGATTAATGGTACTGAAAGAAACAAAAAAGTAAGCTTGTGAGAATTTTAAAGTCAAACATTCATTCGGCATTTGCTACAAGGGATCAGAGAAGAGATGCTCAAGTATTGGACAGTTCTTAAGTCGTACGATGATGCAGAAAAACGAAGCATAAACGAAATAATTGTGACTAGTTAATAGCTAGAATCGCCAAGTTTAGAGTGGCCGCCAGAGCAGTCAATCAATAATACAAAGGTTGGAAATTGGTCAATATATTTATTAAAGCTTCACGCTATTGTCTCAAAAATTATCGACGATGATGTATACGAAAGGAAAAAGTTTAATAAGTTTGATACAATTGATTTGAACGAAAAAGTTTATGTTTATTTGAATATAAAATTAATGGTTTGAGAATGAATATTGTTAAGCAATTTCATACATAGGTTTTTTAGATATTGATCAAATATGGCCATCATCATGATCGCCAATCACCATCGATCACAGAATTTCAATCAAATAAAAAGTTATGCAAATTAAATTTTATTAATAGTTTTAAAGACATTCTCACTTTTTAACGCCATTCACAGACTTGATTGTTATTAATTCCAATTCGAGTTGGTTAATTTTAACAGTGCTCACAATAGTAAACATCAGTAGAGCAATTAATATGAAAGCTCATAAACATGACTTGAGTAAGAGATCAATATGCGTGATTCAATAAAGAAGGGATTCAGTAGAAAATTTTTTTGAATGGAAGGCAAATCCAGTTTCAGGTTAGTTCAGAAAGGTACACTTAATCGTCATTAATCTTTTGGCAAGCCAATTTTTCAACCAGAAATGACCAACATTGATCATTTCTTATCTCGCGATTTATGCTTCATACTGGAATTAAGAACAAGTAAACCAGCAGTGGCAACACCAACAATACCAGCCCATTTAACCCAATCGCTTTGCCATATATTGTCAGATGTTTGAGCCTGAGCTTGAGCCTGAGTTTGCCTGGCTCCACGCGCAAAACTGTCCTTAGCAGCAGTTCGATTTGTAAGTCGTCTAACATAACAATCTTGACAACCATCTTCATATCGATCAAGTGAGACGTAATTTTTCTTGCATTCAACACACAGAATTTGCAGAGCTCCAATCAGGTTTCTCAATGGAAGAGGAGCTTTACGTATTTTAGCGATTGAACAAGGTAAAGATGACATTGGACAGCTATTCTTCCTCTTAAGCCAACCTTCTAAACAGGCTGAACAAAAAACGTGTCCACATTCATCAGAGACTGGATCATCGTATACTCCGAGGCATATTGAACAGATAAACTCATCGTTTGGTTTCTCCAGAAACAGACTAGCTTCATAACCCATTGTTGCTGTGAAATAAAAAAAGTATTCAAATAAAATAAAGAATAAATCAAAGATATTCGAAGGTAAAGACCGAAAAGAGTTTCGCAGTGATGATTGTGAGTGATAAATATGCAAGGTGATGATGATTACAATTAGACGTGGATTCTATTGCTAGGCCTATCGAGCTGACAATCTGTGTAAAGTTTAGCATAGTCTATTTGGCATAAAACCCAAGTAGACACTAAATTGACCACAAAAGTTTTGAATTTGTACTGGTATTGATGGAAAAAGATATCAAATTTCCCGGATAATAACATCCACTTAACAATACAAGTTGAAATGTATATCTCATATTACATATTATTAGATGAACGAATCTCAAGGTGATAAGGAAGTAGACAAAAACAAATAAACCATATTACTTACGTTATAAATGATTAAAGCAAGTTTCTTCTGTTGATTTCAAGTTGATTTTGAAGATTTTCAATGTTACAGAACGGAAACTATAATAGCTAAAACAATTGCGATAGGCTAAAACTAACAACAATTAGAGGAACATATTTACTTGACAACAAGAATGTTTTGAAGTTGAAATTTACCATAAATGACACTCCTCCTGTACATGCTCTATGAATGCACTCTCGACATCCATGTTTAAGATGAGTTTTGAAAGACTGCACTCCAAAAGAGATTATCAAAATTGTTCAAATACAATAAGCCAAAAGGGCCAAATAGTCAAAAAGATTACATTAGTATATTGGATATCCTATCCATCGTATTAGTTAGGTACGAGCCAACCAGGAAAACCATATTTGAATTGCATTTAAAATAAAATCCAGCCTGAAAACTGATAATGAAGTTGATTTCAAATTACCATTAAATAAGATCTCAATTAACGAATACCACGACAGTGGGGAGATGATTAAGGATACTCAATCACTCATTTGTGTTTTGAGATTCTAATTTAACTACAATGAAATCTTTTGTCTGTTTTCTATTGAAATTGACTAATAGTATTCTGACTCGACTGGTTTGATTCCTATCCTTTTTAAAACCTGAAGATGTTCCTATTCGTGTTTAATAAAACAAGTAAGTTTTAAGCTGCTTACATTATACATGTATTTAAATCAGCATACTATGATGATGATGATGATGAATTAGTAAAAATCCCTGTTTAAATAATCGATAGTAAGACTGAATTTGCATGGATAACGTTATTAAAGGGAAACCGGACGGTTAGTAAAAAATTAAACATGGAGTTGAAGACAAATTTTAGACAATCCAGGTGAGTACAGGTGCTTTCTCAACTAGCTGGAGATCACTAATTAATATCTGGAAATCTCGCATTTTCGCTTTATTATATTTTGTTTGACTGTTTTGGGTGATGATTTAAGAATAGGAATTAGCATGGATTTTGTTTTGCAATCAAACGGTACTTTGTATCATGTTAATATGGAAAGATCAATAATATTGCCGAATAGTTTGAAAGGTTTAAATCAATAAGTGAGATTTGATAAACTTTTAAAATACATCTAATACTAATCAGATGTAAAATACATAAAAACGCGAATACCTTTTTATTTTGATTGAGCTTTTTTAAGAATCTCGATAACTTCTGAATCTTATACTTTCCAACTTTTCATTTTAGTTTTGTCCAATTTTAAAGACTCAAGAAAAATTGAAAAGAACGAAAAAGCTATTGAACTAACAAGATACACTGACAATATGTACTTATCATTGTAAGGGAAAAGTATATTATAAGTATATTAAGTTATTCCAATAGATATTGTGCCTCCAAAAATAGCATAAAAATGTTTGGATTTACTGAATGATATTACTAGAATTAAGGAAATATGCATTTGCAATATTATCTATAATCTATAAAACAGCTAATATACCGATTTAACGATATTATAACACGACCGACCTAAAATGGAGTTAAATAATCTGAACCTGAATGAGAAATTACAATCTAAATGCCTTCTAGATCGAAGTCTACAAAGCAAGGTTGTATTACAGATTTGTTGATTGACCTAGACTTGCTATTTCCTTAGGCATTGAAATTCAACATTTACAGTAGCACCTTTGAGTGACGATAAAACCGATTGACGACACTATATAGAGAAAATTTTGTTTATTTCAATTTTAAATCAAAAATTTAAATATTCGTCTAATCAAAAAGACCGAAGCCCATGTCGTCATCTTCTTCTTCTTCCTCTTCTTTCTTCTCTTCTTTAGCTTCTTTAGCTGGTGAGCCACCCTTAGCAGCTCCACTGTCACCAGAGCTAGCAGCGGCGGCGGCACCACCACCACCTCCAGAAGGCACTGAAGCAAGCTTGGCTGAACCTATATTTAATGAAAATAAAAATATCATCAGAAATTGATCTCAAGTTTAAACATAAGAAACTTAAGAACTCAACAATCATAAGATTCTTGAAATAACGAAAAATAATTTACCTGCAGCGATCAATTCTTGGAGGTTTTTGCCAGCAAGTTCTTTAATAACTTTTTCGGCTCTCTCTTTATCTACTTCGATACCGACTGCACTTAATATGCCAGAGAGATCATTGATAGATGGGCTAGAATTACCACCAAGAGTAGATAACAGGTAAGCACTCAAGTAACGCATTTCTGTAAGAAAATAAAATCATTTTACATTAGTAATGAATTTTTAAAGAATTCACTGCGATTTCCACTGATAGAGTCAAAACTTTACTTACTTATAAGATTATATAATTATATTTTTACAATAAATAAATTGAAAATTAAATTAGACTTGGAATAAAACTGAATTACAGCAAGAATAGGCAAAGTTTTTATAAATGTATATTTTAACCACGCGATTCTTCACATGCACTAAGGAAGTTAAACGTGTAGGGACTGTTCAGTCATTGCATTAATGCATGCATGTAGATTGCTCTTGCAATTGAAATACAGTTAAGGTTTTTCCTCCCTTTAATAATTAGATGTAATGCAAAATAAACCGTTAAATATCATAAAATTTTTACATATTGCTGTTATTTCAACTTTGCATATGTAAAATCACGGGTATGTAAAATTCATGAATCATTCAATCATTAAATTGCTCAGTTAATTGAGAAATGCAAATTGAATAGACAAGATATTTATTGAATTATATTACAAAACAGAATAAGAATTTTTTTGGATTCCTTGATTTAATAATATAGACTACAATGGAAAAAATACTGGTTAACATCATTATTTAAATGACTGCATCTTTTATTTGTCCAAATTATTGTAGCCATGAGCAGCATACCGACGACGGTCTCTTGACATACTGACAATCAGATTTTCTCTTTCATGGTAAATGAATAGTTTTCTGCCTGCCAGTACAAGTAAAAGTACCCAAGTAACGAATAATGTCCAAATGCCAAACTGGAAAATGAATAGAAAATTTTGGTAAATTACTAAGAAAGTCAAACAAGGTAAAATTTGTTTAATTTTTAGCTCAGGGGTGAAGAAATTCACCTGAACAGTTCCCATTTGGATGGAGAAGTTCGAAGTATTGATAACTCCATCCGGGCTGCTAATAGAAAGGATTCCTTGTCCGGCTTCACAGGAACTGAATCTTTGTGTAACTGCTCTACACCATTTTGAGAATCCTCCTGTGACAAATATAGCCGCAAGAATCGTGAAGATTACAGATAGTAAGGCAACTATTGTATCCCAAAACGCCGAAATGAATGAGCTGTCAAAAGAACAAGAAATGTTACCAGATAGTGCAAAGATTCAATATTTATGGGTATAGTTGAATACCTGTCAACTCCTCTTCGCAAAAAGTAAGACATTCTGGTTAATTGAATCAGAGAAACTAGATTGAGTTGACACGAAAGCACAGTTGTGTAGGTACAATAACCGGAAGAGGCCCATTTTGGAACGAAATCTCCTGTATCAAGAAATATTCCAGAAGTATACAATAAACAGTTTCCTTTCATGTCACGCAGATTAACAATCAATGGTATTAAAACACATAAAGATAATATTGTTGAGGCAGCATAGCCAGCAATTTGGGTTAGCAAAAGAAAATTACCAACAGCCATGTTTTACAGGACAATAACAATGCAATAATTGATTGTTTAGTTTTTCATGTTAGGCTGAATGGTGAAAAAAGAAATCAGAGATACAAAAATTAGATTGTTGTTTAAGAGTTGAAAATAAATTGATTTACTTACATAAAATTTTGAAATCAGAGTTTGAAATTGTTGAAAATAGAGCAAATTGTAACGATAGATATGAAATTAGACAAAAAGAAAATATTTATGAACGTTTATTGTGGCGATTATCATTTGATCTAACAGACCACGGATGAACGCAGGGTGGTTTACTCAATTCTCGCTTGTATTGTTTAATGTACTCAGTATCACGAACAGTATATCTATCTTTAAATTCTTCTTCTAGTTGGTCAATGAAAGATTTAGGTTTGTTTACTTCATCACCACTGGTATCACTTTCTGACATAATGCTCTATAGTAGATCAATGAAAAAGATTAAATGTGAGCAACCATAACAGAGTATCTCTCGGAAGGATTTCTAATAAAGGAATAATGACTGAATAAAAAAAGATTAACGATTTAACAGTTGATTAACACAACACTGGCAGATTTCAATTGAAAGATAAACAAGCCTGAACAAAAGATCAAAGACGAAATAAATTTCTCATCAGCTGATTGAGACATGCCCATTTTTCAACATTTTATTGTCAATAGATAGCGCTGCTAGTACGATACAGTTTTCTTTACAGAAACAAACCCTTACATCCTGCATTTCCGTTTGATTCGGTGTTTTAGAGGTTTAATTTAGTTTAATTTTTCAATTTAATTTTCTTAAATTTTTTGGTGAGTTCGATCAAGTTTCGTGGTAATAACCTTAAGTGAGTATTGTTTGGATTCTTTTGTGCTTGAATCCTAGTGAATAATTTCAATAATTCAATACTAATACAAAATGATTTTATTTTCTTACAGAAATGCGTTACTTGTGTGCTTACCTGTTATCTACTCTTGGTGGTAACTCTAACCCATCTATCAATGATCTCTCTGGCATATTAAGTGCAGTCGGTATCGAAGTAGATAAAGAGAGAGCCGAAAAAGTTATCAAAGAACTTGCTGGCAAAAACCTCCAAGAATTGATCGCTGCAGGTAAATTTTATTTCGTTATTTCAAGAATCATAGTCCAATATATCATTACTTATTTGTTGAGTTCTTAAGATTCTTATGTTTAAACTGAGATCAATTTCTGATGATATTTTTATTTTCATTAAATCTAGGTTCAGCCAAGCTTGCTTCAGTGCCTTCTGGAGGCGGTGGTGGTGCCCCTGCCGCTGCTGGCTCTGGTGACAGTGGAGCTGCTAAGGGTGGCTCACCAGCTAAAGAAGCTAAAGAAGAGAAGAAAGAAGAGGAAGAAGAAGAAGATGACGACATGGGCTTCGGTCTTTTTGATTAGACAAATATTTAAATTTTTGATTTAAAATTGAAATAAACAAACTTCTTTATAAAATAAAGTAATTTATTGCTTATTTTTTAATCTCTGTTTATTCACAATCAATCGTTTGCATATGTTGATACTTCAAATTATCAATAAATCATGTTATAATAAAGTGCTACATGTTAAATGCGGATTATTTAGTAACATCAAATAATTTAACAATATTGAAAATAGGTCATTCAAGCGGTAAAAAATATGAAGATTCAATTTTTCCGCCATTTAAGAAATTTTACAATAATAGACATCGCGATCTAACGAAACAGATTTGAATATAAGATAGCCTTTATTATAAGTATCTTGGACATGATACTCATCGGAAATGCCACTTCAGGTCTGTCTGTACATCGTAAAGACTAGTTTACAAAGAACAGCATTTTCTGACAACATTATACAATTGAATGTTCGTGATGTTTGTGGTTAACGAGATCAGAAAATAGGAGTTTCGGTGTCGATTTCTTTGGCCCAAGATGTCATACCACCAATTATATCTTTGAATTCAATGTTATCGATGTCAGTTAAATTTTCCTTTGTGAATCGACATGCTTTTTGAGAGGCATTACCCCTTCGACAAATAAAATACACTTTATTAACCTTCTTATCTTCAATCATTTCCTTAAGATTATTCATTCCATCATTATTTGTAATCTTAGAAAGTGGAATGTTGTAAGCATGATTCAATTTGAAGACGGATGCTTGAACTGCTGGGCGAACATCAATCAATAAATGAGGAACATCTTTGTCAACGACTGATTCCTTGTATTCAGAACACGTCAATCTTTCTTCAGGAGCAAGAATTTTCAAACTTTTATTTTCTTCACACATAGGTGTACCACAAAAAGCTTCGTAGTCAACCAATTGGTGCCCGATTGAGGGCGAGTCACCACAAACTGCACAATCCTTAGATCTTCCTCTAATTGTTACAGTTCTGAAAGATCCTGCTAAACCATCAAAAAGAAGCATTTTTCCTGCATAAGAGGGTTCCAATCCAGTAATAATTTTGATTACTTCCAAGGCTTGTAGAGAACCTATGATTCCAGGGATAACTCCAAGAACACCTCCGTCACTACAATTGGTAACTGTCCCAGGTACAGGTGGCTTAGGGAAAAGACAACGATAACATGGTGTTTCTTTATTGTAATGGTAAATAGTTAACTGTCCTTCGAACCGTAAAGCAGCTCCAGAAACTAATGGTTTTCCAGATACAACAGAGGCATCATTTATCAGGTACCTAGTTGGTGCATTATCAGTCGCATCAACAATAACATCATACTCTTTGATAATGTCAACAGCATTTGTCTTATTAAATTTTGTGTCATAAACAACATAATCAACATCTGAGTTCAATTGATTCAAAGATTCCTTGATAGAATTAGCTTTAGATGTTCCCACTCTTGATTCAGTGTGAAGAAATTGTCGATGAAGGTTAGAAAGTTCAACTTTGTCATGATCAACTAAACCAATTTTACCAATACCAGAAGCAGCAAGATGAACGGCACAAGGACAACCAAGACCACCACAGCCAACAATTAAAACGGACGCTGATTTAAGTTTAACCTGGCCTTCCTTTCCAATTTCAGGAAGTAATAATTGGCGACTATAACGAGATATTTCTTCTTTAGTTAAGTCAGACATGATTTCCTGATGATGAATAGACAGAAAAGTTGATTAACAAGAATAAGAAAATATTGAGTTATTCTTTAAGCTTATAAGAATTAATCGAAACAGTCAAAAATTATGTTACAGTCAAAGGGTTGAAGTCGTTACCAATGAAACTCTCTTTACACATCTCGTCATAGTAATATGTTTTCGAATAAAATGATAGGCAATGAATTAATAATCAATTCAATACATTGCTAGGTAAGCATCATTAAGAGCTAATCTTTATTTAAAATGTTCATTTTTTATTTTATTCCCAGACGTATTACGGTGACGAACTGCACGAAGAAAGTTTTAATGATATCACCTCCATTTTCATTGGTTACATTGATATCTCTACAAAGCAAAATTAAATTATTCGTGAAGCTCATCTAAAACGAACAGGTTCTATTATTTGAGGGATGGTAAAAGACATGAAATAAAAAGACAATTAAAGAATACATACGCAAATGGAAAACAAAAATTATTGATCGATACAGTATTAAACTTTTTTCGATCCAATAATCAATTGACATGAAAAGAGAAACAATTTCAAAGATAATCACTAGAACGTTGACGAATCAATATGAGTATAACAAGAATCAAGATTGAACTAATTAAAGATGAACACAAGGTTTTTTGATATTTAATTATGAAAAAGTAGCCTAAACAATTTTCTTTACACCAGACATTGTTTTGCTTTATTTACAGTAATTTGATGCACAAACATCTGATCTCTTGATGTGGTGCCGTCTATCGATTTATTTATTAGTTAATTTTCTTTGTAATGCTAACAAAATTTAATTAACTTAACTCAATTAGTAAATTAAATATCCAGTTTGATTTAAGTAAATGAAAGTCAGTTTAGTTACTCTTTATTTCCACATGCTTTTGATACACCCTTTCGTTGGAATGAAGTTTGTGCTTAAGTAAAGACAGAACTAGGAAGAGAAGAAAGTCAAAGTGTTGAGGTTAAGAAGAAACCTGAAGACTATCGTAATCGGTCGAGGAAGTTAACTTCAATTGAATTATGGAGCTCACAGAATCAGAATTTCGACTAAAACTGTCTAATCCTTTTTTGATCCAACATTTGTATTGAAATGATCAAAATCTTTTAATATCATTGCGCTACCAACTTCGCTGAAAGGAATTAGTTATTATAATGCTTTTATTTTAGTTTTAATTTTATTTAACATAAAAGAAAATGAAATAACTATTGAGTTAACACGATGGCCGTCTCTTAATTAGGTTGGATTACATCAACTGTAAGGCTGGTTAAGGTGAGGAAACGTCCGGTTTGAGGTCTGGTTTACATTAAAATTTTACACTTTAGATCGGATGCAAGTTTTGGTGAGATTCAAAGTTGTTTCAAATGAGATTCATCAGATGTGGTTTCACCGTTCACTTAAAATGTATTCAGATTAAAGTGTTGAGATTCACTGTTCACTTGGCGAGATTCACTGTTCACTAAATGTCACTTGAGATTCATTTTATTTAGCACAAGTTAGAGTTGGAGGTATTTTACCATGTAAGATCATCAATTGAATCACTCTTTAAGTTAATAGATAGGTCTGTAGGTAATTGTAAATAGAAAACTAAGTTGATCACCACTACATCACAATATATTCATTGGTTAAACTCAAATATAATCTGGTCACATCGGAACAGGGCTTCCGCGGGGTCCTAAAACGGCCACGAACAAAGAGATTGTCGGCCATTTTATGCAAGATAAGGGAGAAAATCTTCTCCCGCATAAAATGGCCGACCTCCAAAATTTGCGCCAATAATGGCCTTTCCCTACCTACTGGAGGTAGGGAAAGGTAGTAACTAAACAAAAACTGGTTAGGACCAGTTTTCTCACAGTTGACCGGGGCACCAAAAGAACGTCCTCGTTCTGTAAATATAAACTAAAATATGGATTAATAATAGGAAAATTATATGTTAAACAATGAAAATGTGTGATTAATATGCATGGCGTTTCACCAATCGTTAATGGATAAATTTGAATTGACCATTCGTCTTATGGTTTCTGAGCTTGGAACGTAATTTATATAGTCTGCTAGTTTTAAATACTCCATATATCCTCGTAGAGTTACTCTCGCATCTCTCTCTGGTGAATGTCCAGCGATGGTGTTCGTTGGATCATCTCGTTTTAATTTAGGTTTCTCAGGGAAGAAGAATTTATCAACATAAGTTAAACCTAACGGTTGTTGACCAGGCCATAATGATTGTAAATCAATCCAAGTAATATCGTTATCCATCAGATGAGTTGGCGTAAATTTTAATAATCTTAAATCACCATCTCCTTGCGTGATGACTCGTTTACCTCGTAATATATTAAGGACGGTTGAACGGACCTGATGAAAAGGTAGACCTGTTGCTAAATCAATAGGTTGTAATCCAGTTATTTTCGTGTTCGAGTAAAATGAATTTTCTGACTTCACTTCGGCATAATATATGGTTTGAATTCGTATTATATTACCAAACCATCCGGATATGTGAATATTACCAACACCTCCACTTCCATTCCCTTCCATGTCCAATGAGAGTGTAGGTAAAGATGGACGACCAATTGGTTCTAATTTTTCTAAGATTTTTGGATCATATTTTCCAGGTATCTTGTACCAAATGTTACCTGTGAATTCTCTTCTTAATTTGCGTCGAAATTGTCTTCTTTCTTCTCTGCGTGCGTTAACAGGTTTCACAACAGGCTGGATTTGTAAAGTGATTTGTCCGACTCTTTTAATCAAATCAGGACAATTTTTCCTAAGATGTACATTACTGGAGCAAAATGAACAATTTTTACATTCAATTTTTGGATGGTCAGGTGCAAAGCATAAACTGCAGTGGAATAATGGTATCGGAGTGAGTTCGATCCATCTCGATCGCCCGGTTTTCTGTTTAATTCTTTTAGCTATTTCTTTTATTTCTTTTATCAGGAAGTTATGAGCATGATTTATTGCTTTCTGTGTATAGGCTGTTACTGTTAGTTTTGTGAATTTATGCATTTTTGGTGGAGTTCCTGACATTTTACACCCTGGTATTGTTTTCTCACATATTTATTAGACTATCTTATTATAATATCTTATTAGACTATTGACAGTCAAAATAGCTGTAAAACCACGTTTTTGTTATCGATTTCAATTGAAGCCATTTTTTGATTTATTAAAATATATTGAATTTTTATAATGGTTTCTAGTCCAGATGCAGTTGATCAACTGAAATACTCGTGACAGAAAACTGTAAATGAGTGTAAAAGACGTAACCAGAGTGCAGCTCTGATCAAGAAATGAATTTTCCCAGGCTCAGAAGTCTTTCTCTCTCGTTTCATCAGTTAACTCAATTCATTTGACATTTTTCACATTGAATACTTTCATATTGATTATCTTCATTTTTCCCATTTTTCTTTCTCTCTTTTCTCTTATCTCATTCTTCCACCTTCATGTTATCGTAACAATATTTACAAGAGTTAGCCATGAGTTTGCAATATTGTGAATTGAATCGTCAATGTGACAATAATATTATGTACAAGTCTTTTCAATTGTTGAAGCAAAAGCAAAACTCCTTCAGGGAATTTTCACGATAATAATTTTCTTTTCTTACTTAAACCAGTATTCCCTGAAAATCAAACCCAATGTCACCCATAAATACACATAGACAGTTAACTGGAAGGCACAAAAAGACAAATGAAAAGACAGAATACAAAAGAGGAAGAAAAAGAAGAATAAGAAATGAAGATAAAGATGAAGACAAGAGAGAAACAAGAAACCAACTGACCCAACGATGAGCCAAATAATAATATCCAGCAATTTTTGATTCTCATGTTATCATGAATCAACTGGAAAGCAAAACAAAACACCTAAAAAAGTCATAAACCCAAACATGTTCAAAATCTGTGACCAAAACAAAAACAAACAGAAATCAAATTTAAGTCTGATTGAATAACAGTGAGAAAACCTTTCAAAATCAAATTTCAAAAAAATCAAAGATCATAAAGTGATTACAAATATATTATTAACAAGTCAAACATTGCAACAAATGAAACCCAAAAATTAATTTTTAAAAACCGAAAAATTAAAGGCTAAAAGCAACCCAAAAAGTGAAAAGGTTAACATTGAAATCCAAGTGAAAAACATGTTACATGTAATCAAAGCCAGTGAAATGATGAGAAGGAAAAAAGCTGAAGCTGAAAAACAATTGTAAACGTGAGCTTGAAACTTTATTTTATTACAAATTCTGGGAGTGAATTTTTTCTGGTTAGCTGGGAAGATGGCGTAAAGATTGAAACATTTTTTTCACCTTTTCTCATCTTTTGTTTCTCCAACATTTGTTGATGATACCTTTATAATGATTGTTTCAAAGAAACATTTTTTCCTCTATTTTATCATATTTTTTTAAGGTTAACCGATATTAAACTTTCCCTGAGTAAACATTTTTCATCACTTAACCCATCACCATCATCATCATCTTGAATCTTGGTTATCAAAAATGATCTTCCTTTTTGTTAACCTAAATGAAGACAAATGGTTCCATTTTAATCATGGAAATGAAAAAATTTTGTTCATCTTGAAATTTCATTTTAATGTAAATGTTGAGGTGTGAATAACAATGTAATATTGGTTAACTTAAAAGACAAAAGAATCAACTTTTTGGGTTAAATTTTGCCAGCTTTGCTTTTTTCATTTAAAAATGTCAAGCTAAATTAAGATTAAATAGTTTCATTTTCAGGTTGAAAACATGATAATTAAAAGGTGAAAATCAATTATTGATGTTTACATGTTGGCCTGACAAGCAAAGCAACTCATCAATCTTGTGCTATTTAATAATGATAATAATAAACTTGGAATGAACATGAAGATGAGAAAATGAAAAGGATGAAAATCTGGTTAATCGATCAATCTTTTGGTTTAAACAGAAGACTTTGAGAGACAAAATTTGATAATTTGATTTGATTTTACAATTTAATGTTGATCAATGGTTTAAAGTGAATGAAATGAATGGTAAAGAAATGGGAAAATAAATGAAATGAAAGATTGAAGGAAAGGATTGAATGATAATTGAATGGATTGAAGGAGAAATGGTTGAAACTAATGAAATGGTCAAAACGTAAAGTTAATGTTTTCCAAATGATAACTGGTCTAATCTTGAAAAGTAAGATTTATCTAAAGCTTTGGTCAGTTTCCTATTTTTATTTTCATGTTTGCTCATGTTGATGGTGAAGGGAAGGAAAGGAAAATCCTATGAATAGTTTCAAGTGGGCAAAACTGGATTAAAAGATGAGACTTTCAGTGATGATTGAATAGCAGACAAAGTGAAATAAATGTCTATCATAATCATCATTATCTTCATTGTCGTCATCATCATTTTCCCAATCTTTACTTGTCATCTGAACAATCTCTTGTTATCATGAAGAAAAGGTTGAGAAAAGATTGAACAATTTTCTTCTTCTTCTTCTTCCACTGGAAAACTAACAATGTTGATGATAAATTGTTGTTAAACAATGTTGATCATTTTGAGCCCAATTTTCATCAACTTTCATCTCTTTTTCTGGCTCATTGTATAAGCTTTTGTTTTCAATTATTAACCTTATCGATTCGGATAATTCATTCAATTGCAAACTTGTAATAAGTCCAATTAATCCATGGCCATACATAAGGCAAAAGGAACCCAAAAAACGGATGAATGCCAATGAAAGATTAACAGCATTTGGAGTGAGGATAATTCAATATACTGTTGATAAATAATGTATAAAATGGTTTCAATTGAATCTGTCGTAATCATGATAAATAATTAATGTTAAACATCATGGTTGTATCAAGAAAAATGGATTAAATTAGGAATATAATTATCTGAATGTTGGAACAACAATTATTTTACCGACAAATGAGACCAACCAAGGTAATTGAATATTGAATGTCAAGTGAAATGACAAACGATAATACTTTCATCTTCATCAACAATTCAACCTTTTTCATCATAAACTCAAGTACAAGAGAATCGCAAAAATTCATTTTATTCAGTGATTATTTGAGATTTTTAAAGTAGAAAAATTTTGAGTTAAAAAAGGATGAAAAAGCCAATAGTTTTGTCAAAACATTCAAGTTGTCAAAGCTGTCCAACTCAATGGCCTATGAATGTTTAAAATCGCTTTTTGCCTAACCATTCAACTCGATCTTTTTACTCCAAATTTTCATTGACCTTCCTCAATGCATCAGTCATTTAGCAAGCCATTTTGAATAATAAATCACTTCAAATGTTTATTAGAATCGAATCAACCCGATCATTAAAATTATGCTCAATTTGACTAATAGGAACCAGTTAAAGTCTCAATGATTCAAACGAACCTTTTGCCTAAATTGACTCAAGTCTGAAAAGATTCAACTCCAGCTTCTGTTATAATAACATTATGATTTTCATAAACCTTTGATTAAACTAATAGCTCGAGTCAAGGTTTAAATTTTCAATCTTGATCTAAATCTGGATCTAAAGTAGCTGGCAATTGTTTTATCGCATTCTTGATCGTTTTGATAAACTGTTTCCACTTGTTAACCAAATTATTCATTGTTTAACCAACATTGCACTCTCAGCACATTATTAAAATAACAATAACTATGCAAATATCATCGATTGGCTTATTAAGCAAATAAAAAATCACTTGAAACCTGATTAAACGAAAGTTAATTAATTTCCAGTGTTTGCTCAGCCATATTAATATTGAAATCAAAAGTGTTTTTTTCTCATACCAAAGCTGATAATAATGAAAACCTCAATTTTGTTTATTCACTAATTATAATATCAATAGTTTACCGTTACAAAAGCACAATCTTTACAGTAAATTTGTGCCAATCTCTTAGCATTTGCCAACTTCAAGAGTCATTTCAATCTTTCCTTATTACTATGAATATAAAAAAAATGATTATCATTAACCTTTTCAAACATTAGTTAGTTAATGGCACAGAGCAAGAAAAAAATTAATAATAAACATTAAACATTGATGGAGTTGATGTTGAACAGCAACTCTTGGAGTTGCAATTTAATGATAAATCAAGAAATAATTGCAATACATACTAAATTAGATTGTTGGATGGGAAAAGTGAATTAAATTTATAATCAAATTTACACCCTTTGAAAGAGTTGAAAATTGAATTTTCAACCTTTTAAGTGAAATAAAGTTGAAGATAACCATTGAAAATGGTAACAAAACTTTGACAATTTAATTAAATTGCAGTTAAAAAATTAACCAACAGTTGAATGGCAGGGAAAATAAGGTAAATAATATAACTCGATTATAATTGTTTACACATCGATTGGTAAATAAACTAAATTAGAAACCAATTTAACAATAAATGCTCAAGTGAATAGAAATGTCCAAATGTTGAAATGCTGTTAACCTGACAGGTTTAACAAATTTTGTTCAATTTGTTTCTTGTAATAATAACGAATCAAATGTCAATAATATTTAAATTTTTGCCTTGAAAAGGCAAATTTAAAACAGAGAATCAGAAAAGTTGATAAAAATTGAGTGACAATTGTGAACGAAAAGGAAAATGTTTTCTCCAAAAAATTCACTTTTTTCTCCATGAAAGTAATTCTCATGTCAGTTTAACAGAACATTTTTCACCATTTTCTGAAGGGAAAAAGATGGTAAAGTGTGATACAGAATCATCCTGAATGTTGATATTTTGCCTTTCCTGGGAGTGAATATTATCAAAATGAAAACAAGTTGAAAGATACTTTATCTATCATTATATCATCATCAAGAAAATGAATCTTGAGCTGAAGCAAAAAAAAAGATGAGAAGCTTTCTGTTGATTCTCATTTTTAGCTTCAATTCACTGAGTTATCATTATCATGTTCATGATGATGTTGATGATGGAAAACATGTTGTATTAGTCATTTTTTTCTCTCTCTTCATCTTCTTATTTCCTCTTTTCTCAAATGTATTCAATTGTAAAGGTAAAGTGAACAAAACCAATGACATAAACAATGATTCTGAGGTTCATGGTGAACAGAAAAGGTGGCGAAACAAAAAAAAATTGAAGAATTTTTTTCTTCTTTTCTCTTTTTTCGCTCAGAGGGATTTCAATTTCAGCAATGATAATGATCGATATAATGATGTATTCAATGAAGTTGGTGAAAATGATGATAACTTGAGAAGTGAATTTGAAATGTTTCCTCTTGTCTCAACCATTCTAAAGTGTTTTAACCAGTTTTTGGGTAAAATCAAAATTCCACTTTTTACTGTTATTAGTTTTTTCACTTAAAACTTCAATGTTCAACAATCATTTCAATTGTTCAATGTTACATTAAATATTGATGTTTGGGTCAAGTAATGGACCAAATGTTTCAACCAGTTTTACGTGATGAACCCGAAAATGTTGTTAAATCAGTGAAAGTAGAGAAAAGGCTTTTTAATTGATTAAAAAAAGGGAAACAATTTTTCAGCAAATGCTTTTATTATTCAATGATTACCATTAAATTTCACTGTTATTAGTATTATTGTTATCGCTGTAATCTTATTACAATTGTAATTTTGTATTTATCAAGATTTAATGATGTATATCACCGAGAATGATAACATCTTGGAGTGTTAAGGAATGATGAAAATGTTGAATTCGAGGCTCATTTTGGGTTGTAATGTTGTAATGGTGTTGCTTTATTAAACTGTAAACCAATGAGTTGAATTGAGATTCTCAGGCAATCTCTTGAAGGAAATATCATTTAAGGTTAGGTTTATCAGGCCATTCTTGCAATCAGATTAGCTGATCATTCAATTGATAAGATTCTATCAAGAAATGAAAATCTGTTGTTAATAAAGAGACACACAGAGAAACAATTTATTTTGTCTTCATTTTTCCTTCTCTCTCTGTCCTTCTTCCTTGTCTTACCTTTACTCATCATATTTCATCTATTCATGTTTTATATCCTGAAGTGGTTGCAAGCTTGTCTCATGTTTGTATACACTTTCATATCCCACTAAGTGTTGACGATTGGATTAAATGGATGAATGTTACTTGTCATCCTAAATGTTTTCAATCATCAAAAGGAAGACCCAACAAAATGACAGTGTTATTAAAAATAAGGGAAGGAAAAGATAATCATGGATATGGACATGACCATCAAGGAATGCTTATAATGATAATGACCATTAGAGTAAATTAATCTTCTTCTTCAACTTGAATAATTGTTTTCTCGTTTCACTTTGACAAATGGTTTGATTAATTTTTACCGTTTGCCGTTAAACATAAAAATATGAAAAACAAGAGACCAGTTTGGCCTCAACAGTTGCAGCTGTATTCAAGTCTGAAAGAGCTTGACACGGCTTCGGTTTCACCGAGTCTTAACCACTGTTATCAGTCATAAAACAATATCAAAATTTACGCTTCGGTTCCTAATCGGTTAACTAAGAATCAAATGTCGACCAAGAGAAACATTTAAAAGTAAAAAAACCCAATCTTTAAAATTGAAAGTCAACCAGTTTTGTGCTTTCACATTGACTTGGGTTGAAACTGGTTGCAATGGTTTGCTGATGAATTTGCTTTTAAAGTCTTGTAATTTGATTAATAAAGCTCAATTTGCATACAAAATTATGAAATCAATATTCTTGTTTACAATTAGATTGATCTTTGAAGTAAATTGAATTAGAAAATGAAGTTTATCTTTATTACCATGAATCCAATGGATGACAAGTGACACTTTCTGTTTACACATTTCTTGATTCAATTTGTTTTTTCTGTTGACAACAAATTTTGAATAATATTGAATCAGTTTAGTAATCAATCTTTAATAATGTGATTAAAATTTGATTTTGATTTTTTGGAAACATTTTTACATTTTGTTTCTCTACATTTGATGAAATAATTGACTTGAATAAGAAAAAGAATAACTTGAATCAATGAAATTGACTTTTCAGGTGAAATGAAGCAAAATGTAAAGAATGAGAAAAGTTGAAAAAGAAGGAAGAAAAATCTCGAAAATCAAAGTTTATTTTTGTTCACTTTTCACAATGAATTTTCTGACGTTGTTTCAATTGTTCATGATAGATTCATTGGGAATTCAAATTATCTCCATTCAACAATGGAAATGACTTTTTCTCTTCCCTTTTACTTTAACATTTATCAATCTTTACCTCTTTTCCTTGCCTTCATAATAATAGTTTCCGAGTTGAATTTGAAAGTTTCAAGTGAACCAGAAAAATAGTGAAAGCTGTTATCAATTTGGAAACGTTTCAATTGATTATTATTATTATCATTATCACCAATGTTATTGTTAAACTGAACACTTTTATTTCCTTTTTCACCAAAATCATTATCAGGTAAGAAAGAGAAGAAAAACTTTTTTCCTTTGCCCAAATTCAATTGAAGTTCAGTGAAAGGAAAGGGTTATAATGTTATCTATTGTTATCAATGCTCAATCATATTATCCAATGATTTGGATGACATTGATTAGGATGAAAATTTGTCCTTCCTTTGCATCTTCAACTTCATTATTCAACTTGGCAAAGGTGGAAGATGGTTGAAGGAGGGCAAAAAAAAGTGAACCCAGAAAAAAGAAGTCAAATGTGAACAGGAAAAAGAAGAAGAAGAAATGAAGAATCAAGAGATTCAGAGATTCGGTGGAAGGCATGAAGAAGAGGAAAGAATCAAATAAAGTAAAGACAAGAAGAAGGAGGAGAAAAGGGAAAAGAAGAAGAAGAAGAAGAAGAAGAAGAAGAAGAAGAAGAAGAATCCAAGTCACATTGTTGACTGAATAACCTGTAAAAGTCCAGTTAAATAATGTCTCTTCAGGAATGAAGAAATGGTGAGAAAGAGAAAGCTTAATTTCCTATTGAAGTGCCTCCTGAAGAGCATTCAATATTAACATTGAATTGGAAGACAAAAAATAGCGATTCTTCACTGATTAAGATACTTTTTCCTTTACTCTTCATGTTTAGACTTTGCTTTTTCACTGTTGTCCTCCTTCGTGTTTCCTCACTCCTTCATCATCATCATCATAATCATCTTAATCTTGTTCACCTTTAACACAATCTTACAATCAATAATCAACTCTCAAGTTTTCACCTTTAAACATATCACATTCACAGTCTATTGAGTGATTAACCATTTTTCATTCAATTTTCTCAAACTTGCTTTTTTTCCTTGACAAGTTCATTAGGAAATGTTTTTTTTTGTGTTCCAACTTTTCACTTTTACCATGCTAATGACAGAATCTCAACATTTTTAGATTAACTGAAAATAAAAAAGAGCAAAATGATGTAACGAGAATCTTGCAACTGGTAAACACCTTTCAATCCTTTCAGGGAGTGAAATGGAATTAACTCCCAGTAAAGGAACAAAAAAGAGTCAAAAATTAAGCTGATAGAGAAGAAGAAAAATTTCCTCACAAATTATCGTTTAATCCTTTTGTTGTCTTCATTGAACATTTTTTTCTATTCTTTTTTCGAACCTTTAAATTTTTCCTTTTTTCATCCTTTTCTTATTCAATATTCACCTTCAATCCCAACAGGATACGGCTTTATATTGTTGGATAATTACATTGCTTTGTGATTCAGTGTTAATGGTAAGATTGCAACAAATTTTGCAAATTGATTTGGTAAAGAAAAGCGCTGAAAGAAGAAACAAAAAGCTGAAAAATTCATTTTAAATGCGCATCTGATGAGCAGTTGATTTCAATAATAATTCAATCAGCAGAAGCAAACTAATGATCGCTTTTTTGCCATTTGTTTTCTGACATTGGAATCAATTTAATGGCTACAGAATCTTCATCTTTATTGATTTATATTTTTCCCTTCAGTTTGATGAATAATTAGTTGGCTAAATGTTGAAGGATTTTCAGGATTATATTGATAAAAAATTGTAAAACAAATGAATGTTTGGGTTGATCGGATTATTCAAGCAGTGATGTTGTGATAATGAAAAGAACAGGCAACTCGAGTTCATTTTTCACTCCATTTTTGCTGGTTTTACTGGTAAAAGTGATTCAAGTATCAATTGTTGATAAATTGAGATTCATTATTGAGATTAATTGTTGCAAATTTTTCATCTGTTTTATGTTATTTATAAGATGACTTACAGCTTGAATTAGTTTTGTTCAACTGGAAAATAACTGTTCATAAGATTAATTATTTTTGTGGTTCATACAATGTAATGAAAATAATATTTTTATATTTTATCAGCAAAAAAAGATGGGAAAATGAGAAAAATGAGATTTCTCATCCTTCCCTTTTCATCATCATTTTCATTCCCTGACTGATTCAAGTGTAAATGAATTGATAGTTGGCAGGTTTTTATCTCAACCTTTTTTGATAAATGCTTGAATATATTAATATTAAAAATAATTCAACAATTTTCATCTTTCGATTTGTATATTCAATGTTTCAAGCTTTTACCCTTTTCCTCTTGATTGTTAACAATTATGTTTAAAAGGTAAAAATGTTGCTTCTCAATGAATCTTGATTAAACATTGTAGTTACTCTTAAATGAGAACATGATTTAGTAATTAACATCAATCCAAGTTGCTTTACCATCTCTAATGATTCCAGTTTTATGTACACATTTTTTGTTGGTCTTTTGCTTGACTGTCACATTTTAATTGCTAATTTAGCTTCTGCTGATGATAATAATTATAATCATTGTAATAATTGTTGGTTTATTATTTACATTTGAAATCTAATTTATTTATTCCTTTTGACTGGCAAGAGTGAGGAAAACTTTGAAAAGACATTTCCATGGAAAGTGTTTCATCCATACTTTTCTTGCCATCCTTTGCTTGTTAGCCTGCAAATAATTGAACAAAATGATTTATTCAATATATTTATATTGATAACAGCTGAGTTACCATGGGAAAATGGAGGAATTTATTTACAACGAGAATGAATCCAAATTGTTTCTGTAAATCATTATTCAGATTTAGTTTCTTCCAAGTTTCCAAGTCTTATTTGTCTTCTTGTTCATCATTTTGCTTCCTTGCTTCACCATCTTCATGGATTTTTATATTAATATTAATATTTATTGATTGACAGGATGGAATGAATACTGATGCAAATTACTGAAAAAAAGGGAAAGAAGAAGAAAACATTTCAAGTTATTCAATTGAAAGTTAAATTAATAATGTGCAAAGTGTGCATTTACCTGAGAAAGTAAATCACTTTGTTTATCTTGTTAGTTGTTACTTTGCGTCCATCAACTTTATGCAGATTACTAAATAATCAAACATAATAAAACTGATTTCACTTTACCCTTTCCCAGTGTTCAGCTTTTCTGTCAGATGTTCAGTTTCAGTCTTCATCTTGATCATCTAATATCACCCACTTTTTATCCAAGTAAACAAATATAGCAGTTCCCATGAGGTAAGCACAAAGTTGAATCTGACAGGGAAAAAAGGTGGATAAAGCAAAAAGGTTTATTAAAATTTGAATAGCTCTTAACCCTTATGAAAATTTGAAAAGGACACTTTTTTTCATAACTTCAACATGGTAAGTTGAAAGTTATTTTTATTACATTATACTTACTTGTGTATTAATACGTATCACTGGCAATGAGAAAAGTTCAACAGGCAACATTCATAATGTAATATATTGATGGAAAGTTTGATGATAATGGAAGAAGATGAACATGTTGATGACCTGATTCTTTGAGTTTATTCTCCTTTTAAAGGCTATCCCTTGAATTGGCGTTCATGTTGATAATTTTCTTGATATGAGGTTGATACAAATGTAGAGAATTGAGAAACAAGGATGAAAAAGGAAAGAAGAGAAAAGAAAAACAAGATAAACTGCGATAAAATGTACACTTGATTGAGATGAATAGAAACTATTGATTCTTGTTTTAATCAATATCTTATGGAGCTGCTTTTTTCCAACTCAATGAAAGGCGAGTTTATTAAAAAATCATGATCATGATTTTGTTGATGAAAAGGAAACTTGTATTGCTTCAAATAAAGCCAAATTATTTGCTCTTCCAATGAAAGTTTATACTCTGTTTACTCCATCAAACATTCAATGTTTTCAATAATTGCTTCTTACTTCAGTCAACCAATGAACCAAACTTTCAACTCTCTTAAAGTTCCAGTTTTCTGAGTGATGAAAATTATATTAGACGATAATATTTGTTGGTGAAGCGAAAGGAGAGGAAGAAAAGAAAAAGAAAGACGTAAGATTATTATTAGACTAATTTCATTCAAGATATTCCTAAATGAGAAATTATACATTAACTTGGAAAGCAAGAATCCATAGTAAGCCTATGAACAGCTATCAGGTAATAGAGAATGCAACGGAAAAAATAAAACTCACAAACAAATTTTGATGACCCAAAAAAAACAAAGATGGTAACGAAGCCATTCAAAGAGGCCCAAAAATATTTAACTTTATCGATTGCACTTTCACTTTTCAGCTTGAACAGCTAACTGGTAACTCTTTACTTGGCCATCATCATTATCAAAGCATCCTAATCACCATTGAAATGATAAGAGCATTATTGCCATGAAGAATATGATTTTTGTAATTTTCCTCTTTACGTTTATGTTTTCATCTTTTTATGCCTTTTTGCTGTTGATGCAACCAACTCGGAATTTTCAATGAACTTTGCAAATAATCACTTTGAAATGAAAAAAAGTAAAAAAAAGCAACCAAACCATAAGTCCAGATGAGAGGAAGAGGAACCTAAAAAAAGAAATGGAGAAAAGGAAAAAGTAAACATTAAAAGAAGATAAAGTTTAAGAGATAAATTCATTTGTGGACTTTTTGTAAATAGGGAATTGAAACTTTCGTTTGTCTCTACCATCAAATGCTGTTGACTTTATACCTTGATAATAGTTTTGTCAACATTCAATGTTCACAATAACAAGCCTGAATACTTGAGCTTTTTGTTGTTCAACTTTTAAATATACACTTGGACCTGCTTGTGGAAAGTGAAAATGTATAGAAAAGGTTAGCGTTTCAAGTGTTCAGTCCCATTGATATCAACATCTTTCACTTTCTGTCTCATCATCATCATTACATCATCAGTCTTTGAGCCAATTTTTGTTGACCATTTAAAAAAACGAAATGGACTCAATTAGTTGACAATAAATTGGTTCAATGTGAGGTTTTCAGTTGTATCTATTCAACTTGAGCATCTCATTCAGTTTAACTGTTCATAAACAAGATTGCAATCTCACTTGATTCCTACTCTTCAGCATTCACTCTTATTATAACATCAAGTTTCCACTCATTTATTTTTTTATGCTGAGCTTGACTAGTTTTTTTATCCCTTTTCTTGTGTGAGCCTTACTATAATCATTATCATTACCATTATTATTGAACCAACCATTTTCATCTTTTATAATATTAGATAAGTAAAATGAGCAGCAATAATATCTAATGGGAATGCCTTGAGCATCAAAATGTTTCCTCCATTAATCATCTCATTTATTTGTGATTTGTATATTTTGCTCCTGTTTCTTGTGTTTGTAGATGTTAATTAATACCAACACTGGAAAGGGTTGAGACAATTGATATTGTTGAATATTGTTGAATATTTGTAACTCTTTCGCCCAACGATGCATGGCATTTATGGTAACATCTTCCAGTGTAGACTGAGGGAAGCAGAAAGAAAAGTGAATTAGTAATCAATTTCAAGTGATGAGCCTAGAAACAATTATGATTTTTATCATACATACCAGAATGAGCAACTGTCAGAGTCAACTTGAAAACAATCGTATAAACCAATTATACTGTTATTATAATTTACTGGAGGAAAATTAGAGTTGGTTCATTTTTTTCTGTTTCTCTGTGTGAAAGGTTTAGTTTAAGCCTTTTATCTTGAAATTTTCGACTCATTTGGAACCAAATTTGATGTAACTTGAATTAATCGTTAAAGCTGTAAAGAATTGATGATAGTGACGCGATGATGATGAACAAAATTAAAAGTTGCATCTGAAACAATGAACAGGGGTAATGATGATGATGATGATTAAAAGTGATTCAGTGAATTATTGTAATTGTCATTGAGTATTAGCTCAGTTTTAAATGAGCTACAACAGCAAAGGGCAAATTCAATTGTAATAAGTGTCTATTGAAACCAGAATTGGTATTGTTGTGCAAAAAAATAGAAAGAATTGATTTGAATGATTAAACCAAAGAAATAATGCACCATCAGCAATAAAGGAACTGGTAAAGCAAAATGATTATACGCAAAACAATAATCGACTGGATCAATGGTGTTTAAATACTAATTTGTAAAGCCAATTAGAGGAAGAAAATTGGTTGCATGAAATTGTGCGACTGGACACAAGCTGGATTGACCGTTAGATCGAATGGAATTCCAGTTAACTCAAGTACAAAGGCCCATTTTACAGTCGTATAAAATAATGGATGCCAGTTAAAAGTAAATAACCTCCATTGGTAGTCATTGAGGTTAATTGAAGTGACATGACTTGGCTCCCAATGCTGGTTCAAATTAGTCAATAGTATTGTTTAACATGAATCAAGTAGAAGCATGAATTAAAATGAGAAAGTCCAATTGAGAGTGAAATGGTTAATGGTGTTGCAGTGAGTAATGATCGGGCAGTAATGGTTGAAAACAAAATGGGTTACAATCAAGAAACCAAAGCAATTGTGGTGAGGTAAAAATGTGACATTGTTGGTGAGACAAGTTGATCAAAGAACCAAGGAATGCATCATGTCAAGTTTCATGAATAGATTTGAGAAAAGATGAAATTAAAATTCCTTTAAATATCAGGGAAATCTTACAAAAATAATGGCTGCAGTTGAGATTATGGTGAAAAAAGGCAGAGACAACTGAAGAAGCAGATGATAAACCAGACGATATAACATGAAAAGTCAAGTTGATCCACTTTCAGTTGTTGGAAAGACACATAAATCAGATAAAAATCACAGTAAACTGTAAACCGATGTAATGAGGATTATTTTATTAACAATTTGGTACAACACAATTTTAATAACTAGAATTAGTAATTTGTCAAAAATTAATTAAAAATTGACAAATGGAAAATTAATACGCATTAAAATGTAACGTTAAAAAATAAGTGTGGTTATAGCAACGCAATTTCCCGCGTTCATATTGAGCGGGCTGGGAAACCCAATCAAACATTAACCATGATAATCATGTTACAATATTTGAAAGACAATCAAGTCGATTGTTGATTGATATAATACAGATCAATGAATTAAATTTGGTTAACAATTTGACAAGCTTTATGTCTGCCCATACATTATTTAGGATAGATTACAATTTAATTAAAACGCGGACAAATAAATGGGAACAATTGTTCAACCCAGAAAAACCTGAATTGTTGAGTTTAAATAAGCGAAATATAACTAAATAATATTTTAACTCTAATCAATTTACTTACGGCTGACAATAATCACGCAAATAAATGAATGATTACTTCAATTTACCTAAATAATAAAAAGGTAAAATGATTGAACAATTGATCATTTGATCATTTGATTAAAAGGTAAAAGTTAAAATGTAAAATTGAAAGGCAACTTCACCTAATAATAACAATGTAATGTACATAAAATATGAAATGATATAACAATTAACTTTTCAATCTTAATTTATTAGAAATTCAATTTTTTCTCTTCAAATTATTGAAAGCATTTTTCATTGATTAAAAGGCTTTAAAATTGCAATTTAATTATAAAAATGATCACAAAATGAACCTTGAAATGAACAACATTGACTCAAAGGTATTGAAGTTCAATGATGAAAGCTTTGTTTTCTGGTTCAACCAGATTTACATTGTTTCCAGCATTTATTGATTAAGGTTACAAATGATAAATTAATGAACATTATTGATAATCTAATGACAGATTATCTTGTTTATCTTATAACATGTTATTTGATTAACAACGTCTGAATGTAAACATTAATATCGATCACAATGAATTATCACAGCATTATTGAACACAGTTTTAGTTTACCATTCAGATTATATTTGTTATTTGCTGTTCACCTTTTCACATGGAAACAAATTAACTAACAGTAGATTTATTGGGCAAATTAATCATTTTCATGATATTTTCATTTCTTTTTCAAAAAATTCTGATTCTAATACAAATCATTCTTGCACATTAAATGACTATTAACTTGCTAATAAAGCAACTTGAAACTAAACATCCCAATGGTATTTATGTAAGGTAAATATGTAAATGACAAGTTTGATTAGATAACCTAATTTAACCCAATTTTGATTGATGCAGGCAAACACGTTAATCTTATTTGAGTTTGTATTTTGTATTTCAATCAACTTGAAATGGTTGAAATAAATGAAAAAGACTTTGAGAATCCTTCTGAGTTCATTTCTTTCTGTATTTCCAGGGTTTTTTTGGTGAATTTCAGCTTGAATCTGATGTTCATGTTGATGATAAAGGTGGTGGTGATAGTGAAGGAGGAAGAAAAGGAAAAGGAAAAAGGAAAGAAGATGACAAAATTTATAGATTATTTAAAACAAAATGAGCAAAACTGGTAAATGAAACAAGTCCAAAGCAAAAGGGCATGAAGAGTTTACTATGAAAGATATTTCGCTTATAAACATTTAACGAGATTGGAAACCTTTTTTTCCTGTTATTATATGGTATCATGTTAATTGATGATGATTATTTAGATATATTATGCTGTAAAATGTCAGTTAATTGCTGTAAAATTTTCGTGTGGTAAGATGAGTGGCTTGAGAGGTGAACAGAAAGGTTGCTATTCCTGTTGTTGTTGATCAATAGTATTGTATCAATGTCAACACGTTGAAGCTATTAAAGTGAAACGATAATTTTAAGGCTTAGCATGTTGACTTTTGTTTACTATTGATTATGTTGATGTAATTTAACTGTTCACTGTTTTGCTGGTTTACTCTTTATTACTGGTAACATACACAATCAATTTATGTATTGAAATGCACGATCAGACTCTATAGTTGCTCCTGTAGTGCGTCCATCAAGCTGTAGGTTAAGTAGCAAATTGTGTAAGTTGTTTGATGAAACACAGTAAGATATTCAAGAAAGAGGCAAAAAGAAACTAATAATTATCAAAGATTAAATGGAAACCAAAGAGAGTAGTTAGTTAAATTAGTAATTTAATTTAGTTAAGGTTCTGTATGGAAAAGAGGAAAAATGGATTCTTTTGATTTAAAGTTAAATTATGATAATAGATGGCGTGGTGAGAGTAGGCTACTGCGAGGGAGATGTGAGAGAGAAAGGCAGTTGTAAGTTGTCTTTTTAACAAAACTTTTGTTGAGTTTGAAGATAACTACCAGCATATCCATGAAAACAGCCTTTTCCATGAGACTTTTTTTATGCCTTTTTAACATTTTTTTGTTTTTTATCTGTTTGTTTGTGTATGTGGAATATTGAATGGTGTTATGTTTGTTCAATCCAAAAGTGGGAAGCCGTTCAACACTGGGCGAACTCTCGAGATTTTTGCTGCAGTGCAAAATGGACTAGCAAGTTTCATCTACTTAACTCAGGCAGATCTTGACTTACACCGGTCTATTGAAAAGGATCTTTCCATCAGCTCTGCTCAGGTAAATTATCTTTTTTTTTCTTGTCTATTTCTTTTCTAATTATTAAATTAATATTGCTTATAACACTAACAATCTGCTAATCACTAACACTGCTACTAACTACACTTTTAATGCTAACAACTAATGCTTACTAAAGGGCAAATTGTACGCGCTCACAAAGGTGAGAGTTGTTTTCCACTTCCACTTGATGCTTTTTACCTGCTTGTTTGTTTCAAATCCTCCATACCTGTTTTACCTACATTGTACTTTCTCTCTGTATTTTTTGAAGCTCAATTATTTACTCGTTCTCTTTCTTTTCTTTCTCTCTCTCTCTCTCCTTGTCTTTCCATTTCCCTCTTCATCTCCCTTCCTACCTTAACAAAATTACTTGGTGTAGCAATGCAAAAATGGTGAACGCTACTTGAAACGTTTAGAGTTTGAACTGGCTAAATTGGAAGAGCTTATGGATCAATATGATGTTCACCTTAAAATGCGAGAAGGTAAGAGATGATAAAGCATTATTAGTTAAATAACAAATTTTCCTTTACTCTTCCGCTATTGTTACATTTTAAAAGGTAGTCATTTGGTGTCAGCGATTGATTTTTTTGTTAATCATCGCTGTTCCCATGAAATAAACCAATCAATAATAGAAAGAGGTTGACCCACCCTTTCTTTGCGGGGGAAAAATTTTTAACTAAACTTTGGGATTACCTGAGGTCTATTCACCTGGGATATTCTTTTTTATTGGATTTCTAAAGTTTTTTTTTCAATTATAATCTTCAGGTGTTCGTTCAATGGCTTATGCCTACACTATGTCTAACGGTCCTGAGCGCGATTCTGCTTTATCCTCAGTTCGTTCAGGATATAAAGAGTGCACCGAGACTCTGTGTTTTCTCGAGTCTCGTTTGGAAGCCATGTTGGGCACTTTTCATCTTCAAATGAAAGGAATCCAGGGGTTTGCTCGTCTTTGCCCAGGTGATGTTTTTGAGATCACAATAAAACACGGAGATTCACAAAAGTGGAAAACTCGTGGTAAAATTTTAAAATCAGGTGAACAATCGTGGGATCATCAAGCTACTATAATTAAAGCTCTTATTGAGGATAAGTTAACCATCAAAGCTGTAGAGGTTCGTGGATTGGGTAAAAATATCACCCTTGGTGTGAAAACATGTGAAACGAAAGATCTTTTCTCAGCTCGACCACAGTTGATGACGATTAATCTAAATTCAGTGGGAACTTTAAAGTTAAACTTGATCATTACCTGGAATCCATTGCACACATCAACCACTGATTCCATTGGTCCTTCTGGATCAACCCTTAGTCGTACTTCTTCAAGTTCACTTCTCGGCTCTAGATCAAGCCTTACACTACCCTCACTATTTTCCCCATCTTCATATTCAAAGGCCAAGCTTAGTGCAACTTTACCACCTCCTCGGATTACCGAGATTATCGATGCAGATTATTACATCCATCGAACATCAAGTCACCCACCATCATCAACATCATCTTCTACTTCATCACCAGCCAATGGGGGTATCAATGCAGCTCATCATGGTGTCGACATGAATATCTCTAGTGGCCATTGTGGATCATCATCTCACTCTGAAGAAACTACACCTACCTCAACATCTTCTGGATCTCGTGGATCATCTTTACATCTCACTGTTACCTCAGGTTTTGGTTCTGCTTCAGGTTCAGCATCATCTTACTGTGGATCAACTTCAGTTCCCAATTCAACTTTAACAAGTCCGGAAACTGAAATTCCGCCAAGTTCAATGCAGGCATCATCAAACGGCCATGGAAATAATCATATCATTAACAATGGCTGTAGTTATATTGATAGCAACAATGATAACATTATTTACAACAACAACAACAACAATCTTATCAATGACCATAACAAAGCAGTTAACAGTTCCTCTCAATATTCAAAGCAACAGAAACAATCTGCAATAAAGTGTTCGCCATCAATTAATAGCATGTGTCTTAAAGAGACTACAGAAAGGCTGCTTAAAGAGTTGGGTAAATCAAGCCAAGAAATAATTGTTGAAGCAACAGTTCATCAAAGCTCTTCTAGTCTTGCTACCTCAGCCACAACACCAACCGCAACAAACACAACTAGCAGTTCGAATGCAAGTTTGTACTCAAACAATATTGATAACAATCACAAATCGGGCGGAAAAGCAGCCTCCTACTCTTCAACATCGTTGTCCTCTTCATCCCATCGTCATCATCCCAATCATCAAAGTCTCCATCAACGTCATCTTGTTTCCTCTCATTCATTGGCCAATGTCTACTTTAATATTAGCGATATTCTTTTAAATTTAATGTCCTCTTTGGAAGATATTCAAGGGCAATATTCAGAAATTCATTATCTTCACCAATCAGTTCTTGAATTGTACAGAATTTTACGAAATATAAGCCGATTACGAGGATCGGTATTTTGCAATAATAACAACCAATATCATTCAATTGATGATGGTAAATGTTGTTCAACCACCGGCTGGAAGCATGGAGACAATAATAATACAAGTAAATCTGAAAGGTACAAAAGGTTAGTTTCAAGTACTTCTGATGTTTCATTGTCTGTTGAAGATGCATTAGAGTGCTTCGATTTTCTTAATAGTGCAGTAACCGATAGTGATCCAGAATCATCGCCAGCAACATCCACCATGGTAACACCTAAAACTCGTAAATATGATTCTAAATCGCATAGCAAATGGACAAAACATCGATGCTCACCATCTAATCATCAAAACTCATCGCCTTCCCTCTTAAAGTCAAAATATGCATCTGTATCAGTTGCTGCAGGTCTTAATTTATCAGGTGAAAACTGTCAAACATCTTCACCCTTTTCACGACCAGCATCTCATTTCAACATTAGCCCATCGCCAATCCATGCTTCAAAATCACGAAGTCGTCTAAATAAACACCATTCAACCTCAACAACAGCTCTTTCACCCACAACCTCATCAACAACAACAACAACCAATTCAACTCCAAGTCCCATTGAATCACCTCATCCACTCTCCTCCGGGTCTGAACAACTTGATATTTGTTTAATGGCTCATCTCAACTATTGCCAGCGTCTTCTTCAAAATCTTGGATCTTTCGGTCCACTTCGAATGAGAGAGAAACGTTCATTAGAGAAACTTTCGTGCCAAGGAATGGTTATTCATAGACTTGCCTGTCTATGTTCCAATTTATGTGATTATTTTGTTGCCTCTTCACGGTACCTTGTTAGATCTTCAATCACTGATGATGAGGAACAACAGCAACAACAAGAACAACAATTGAAATGGTTGGAAGCTCAGTACCAAGGTAAACAGGAAACTGAGCTTTCAATACTCCGAGAAGATTCACGGATCCGTAAACTGTGGGACACTGTTTGTTATCAGAATGTTTCCGTTGACAGTGAAGAGATTGGTTCCATGTTGCTCTGTGTTACCAGCGGTCAGTTTGCTCAAACATTAGAATCTTACATGAGAGCCTTCCTCACACCCTCAGCCTGTGGGTCATCATCATCAGGCTCTCGTCACGCTAAATCACCTGGCATCGGGATGAGGGGACTATCAACATCATCTTTATCATCCTCATTATTATCATTATCTTCTCCTCCTGCCAACTTGTCAATGTATAAAAAAGTTGCCCAACTCATAACTAATCGGATAATTGATAGTCCTCTCTTTGAAGATGACTACGTTGTCACAATATTTCAAGTTGCCCTCTTCTTTCGAACCGAAAATTGTTCTCTTGAATATCTATTTAAAAGTTATGCCGAGGAAATCAGTCTATTGGAATCATTATCCATCGATAATCCAGTTTCCTTGAAACAATCACTCAATCGTTTTAGGAAAAATTTACCACCACAGGAGCCATTATTTAACATTGCATTGCTTTTACTTGATTGTGATCCATTGGTTGTTGGAATAGCAGAAAAGTATTTCACTGAAGTTGCTCAAAATAAATCACTTCGCTCACAGGTAAATATAATTAAAAATTATACAATACAATAATTAACGACGAGGTTAAATAAGAATAAAAAAAGAGTAAAGTCAAACTAACGTCAAAATTGAACCTAAAAGTTAACAAGAATAGAAGGAAAAAAAAGCAAAATACATAAAAATATGATTTAATGGATCATACAAGTTTCAATAATATTCATTATAATAATAATAGTTCATGCTAGATCCTGATTCCATTGAATAATTGCAAGTTGAATGAAAAAAATACTGAATAGCTGAAAATGGTTATTCATCAATGTATATGTGTTTTATCTTGTTGTTTTGCCTTTTTCGTCTTTGCTCATTATTATCATGATGATAATGTGGGAGCAGTGACTAGTTTTAGTTGTTGTTATTTAGTGTAAGCAAGTTGGCCATTCAAGGGTCACTATTGCTGTTGAGTGCCTTTCATTACCTTGCATTCATTCCTGTAAGCCCACAGCCCTTAAATTAGCCAACAAAAGGTTAACCTTTTTTGTGACTAATTTATGACTGAATCTCAATTAACCTTCTCTCACAGGTTTTTTTGTTGTCTCTTTCCGTCTATTCATATTGCATTTAAATATCCATGAGAAAAGACTAACGTTTGTATTACAGTGAGAACCATTAGATTGTGTGCTGATGTGTTTAAATAATAAATAAATTATCATTATAATCATGCCAACTATGTTGAAATGGAAACTAAAAATTAGCTCTTCATATCATTACAATTGTTTCCAATCAAACGGTTTACCTTTGTTTTTCAATCCACAGAAAAGCTCAATTCATTTAATCCATTTTTTCAACAATTGTTTCAATTTCCATTTCAATTTCAACTTTCATTAAGCTTACAATTTCATTTAATTCAGTTTAAACTTCAATTATCAACTTCAATTTATTAATAGATGTTTAAATTATCAGTTTAATAATATTCCAACCACTTTCGTTGAGTATATTATTCATCATCATTATCATCATTATCAATTTATCATGTTACTAAAAACCTCTCACTACCGACATGATGATATCTATCAATGTTATATCTGATTTAATGATAATCTATTATCTTATATATCTAATTATTTCATCATCTCAATTAGCCTGATTAACTTGGAATGGTATAAATAACAATAAAATCATTTCATTAGATTGACTAGTTAGTTTTTAATCTCTCTTCCTAATGATATTTTCAATTTTCAATTTCAATCGACTTGGCAAATTGAGCAAACCTTTTTTCCCTGTATTTCAATTATTGGGTCACTGACCTAAACTGACAACAAATTTTAACCAAAATATAGAGAGACGTTAAATTGACAATTAACTTTTTCTTCCTTCCTCCTCTTCAATTTTATACAGGTCGTCAGAAAATTGTATTTTCATTTCTTGCATGAAAAAATGATTCTTTGAAATCTTGATTTTTTCACCTCAAAATTGATCGATTTTTAATTTGACATGAATTTTGTTTCTTTTTTCTTCTAGCTTTTGGAGCATTTCCTTGAAGGCCTGGAGGTTGATTCTCGATACGTTAGACGAGCATCATGTGCAGTATTTAAACTTTTAAAGGCCTCGGAATTCATGGAGCATTTGGCGTACATATCACTGGCTGATGATTGTCCTGAGGTTCGTGAACAAGCCAAATCAGCGCTCTTCTCTTGTGGTTCTCTTGGTCGTAAAATGTTCGAAGACTCTCAACTATTTGCTCATGGATTTCATCGATTAACCGTGAAATAAAGCAGCAGAGTCCTAAAAGAAGGGGAAAATTGGTAATAACAATAAATTACGATACATTTTTCACACGGAAACAAATTAACTGATATCAAATAGCTTTTATTTGGTAAATTAATGATTCCCTTGTTTTTTGTTTGTTTCTCATCTTAATTCTGATTCCATACACAAATCATATCGTACATTAAACATCTATTATTATAATCAATGTAACTTCCTTTTAGCATCTGATACACTTAGCATCTTTAACTATTGTACAATCTGTATTTTAAACTGAGAAATGAAGCAAATCCAAAGCATGAAAAGGGCATGAAAAAATGTTTTAAAAAATGATTGAATAATGAAGAAATGTTTCTTTCTTTTAAACCATTCTTCTTTGAAAATATTTTACTTAACGAGATCGTAAACCTTTTTCCTGTTATTATATGGTATCATGTTAACTCATGATGATGATACTGTTTGGGATATTTTATGCCCTGTGATAACAGTTAATTGTAGTCTCATTTTAATGTGGTAAAACGAGTGGCTTGTGAGGTAACAAAAAAGGTAGCTGTTGTTCAGTAATATCAATGTCAACACGTTGAAACTATTAAAGTGAAACGATAACTTTCAGGCTTAACATGTTAACTGCTGTTTACTGTTGTCTCTATTGGTGTGTGGCAACTGTTGACTGATGCTTTATCCTTTATTGTTGACTCACAATCAATTTATGTATTGAAATGCACGATCAGTCTCTATACCTGTTCCTGTAAGTGTGTCCATCAAGTTGTGAAATAGTCAGTTATGATAGTTCATTATCAGTGTGCAAGTTCAATAAACGGTTTACATGATACACACATGTATCACACAGTCAGCCATATAATTTTTTCTGGATAATAAGCCAATATCAAATTCAATTTTTCAATCATTGTCGTTAGCTATCCAACTCCAATCTCCAATACAGCAGCTCCAGTGTAATCAACAGCTAATTAACAATCTTTCTGTGTAATGCTGTTGTTAATGTTAAACAAAATTTTCCAGCCAACTGCTCTATTTAGATCCAAAACTAGACTTTTGTTGCAATCGGGTTTTTTGTTGAATTTAAATGCCAGTAAATAGATCAAGGTTGATAGCAAATTGTAGCAAAAGGTGTAAGTTTACTGGTTCAATACCATTTTTCTCTATTCTTTTTTATCTTGATCTTCTTTTTGTATAATTTTTCTTTATCCTTGCCATCCATGTGAACCTATGTTTGAGAAAAAAAGGAGAAGTTAGTTGAGGCAATTTTATTTTTCATTTGAATTACTTTCTAACCTGACAATTTTAACGTGTATTATTTCACTTTCTTTAGATAACATTATTGTTATCATTTCAGACGGTGAAAGAAAGCTTATTTTCGTATAAAATTAACATACCTATAACATGTTGAAAAGCAAACAAAACTTTAAAATCATCAGTCCAAGGTAAAACCATTGAGATGGCATGCAATAAACGCAATGCCATAACAAGTTGTGAGCAGTCATAGTCAGTGGGATAACTGTCTATTTATGAAGGGTGGAAACAATCTAAACCATTTAACTAGTGGTAGTTAAGTTTCGCGATTCACAAAGAATGGTTAAGTTGTTTAAAGTACCCAGAAAGCCAATAATACTGGTAATGGGAACTTTGCTGTTGTTGGTCCATTTTGTCTATCAGATTATCCAAAAAATGTGACTGGTTCAGATGAAACGCAAGGTAGTTTCGATGCATAAATTACTCTTTTAATTAACTGTGACACAATTAGAAAGAAATAAAACGAAAACAAAATCAAAGGCGAGTTAATTTTTAGCTTATTCACATGCACATTTACACTGAACTTTTTGTCACATCATTACTGGATTGGGGATACCGATATCCCAGCGGAAAAATACTCGATACAAAAAGCAAATCCAAACAGATACAATCAGGTGTCGAGTTTAAGTCATAAAAATTTAAATCAGAATGGAAATTGGATTGAAAAAGTTATTTTGAAAGAGGAAAAGGGTTTTAAACTATGCTAATATTAAATTCAATTTAAGATCCAATGGAGCCGAATAGATTGCTCATTTCTCCTTGAGCTTGAGTTAAATAATTTCCTGTCTTTATTTTGTTTCCTATTTGTTTTTGCTTTAAGTTCCAGTTTTGGCATTTCCTAACATAATTTTTAGCCTCCATGAATCTTATTCATAACTTCCAAGTTCCATACGATATAATAAGACTAGTTTCATGGACACTTCCTTGATCATCCTCGTCGGAATCCAATTTACCATCTTCTTCGTATCCATCAGAGTCACTATCATCCTCATTATCTTCATCTCCAATTGTTTTGATGGTAAAATGATTAATCTTGGTTGAGTCGTCTTGACCAGTAACAGGTATGTCAATGTCATTTTCCTCTTGATTTTCTTCCGGCAATAGAGGATTGAGTCCGTTACAGTGTCACCCGAATCGTGGTCTTGCTCCGCGTTAATATAAAAACATGTTGCCAATGATAAAGTGTATCAATGAAAGCGAGTTTAATACAATTGTAAAATATTCATCATAGAATTGATGAGTAATTTTTCTGGCTATTCATCAACTATTAACTGTCATCATTTTCTGCTTCACTTTCTGCAATTGCTTTTGAAATCATAAATAATGAAATCTGCTTGATGAAATAATTGCTGTTACGGCAGCATTCAAATTTCACTTACAATCAAAAACCAAAAATTAGCTGATTTTCAACCAAAGAAAAAAAAGAAAAATTTAACATTGCACTTGTAATGCCATCTGCATGAAAAAAAGTAAACTGTATCGAACATTTCTATTTACGTTTGACAGATTTGTAAATTAAATTTGATCTTACAAATTGTTAAATTAATCAACGCAATTAATTGTTAACATTAATTGGATCAACTTTAGATGATTAAAATGAATAAATAATAGCTTTTGTCCATGAAGTCTTGCCGGAGAAGCATTTATCATCTAAAATTTGGTTATGTGTTAAAAGTGAACAAGGATGTTATATTTTAAGTATCAACTGTTTACTTAATTTTTTGCTCACAAATGGACCTTGGATGTGTAATTGTATCAAAATGAGTAACAATCAACCTTATTATTTAACTCACCCGTATACACCGATCCAACTAACCTTGGGAACGTTTGGTATATTAATTGGGGTTATTGAATCTCTTATCTTAAAGAGTAAACCCTTTGTGCCTGTAACTGGGAATTGGTCTCCTCAATCTCTATACTCATACATTCATCTAGACTCAACAATTCAACCGACTAACTCATTTTAATTTCATAGACTAGCAGCTGATGGATAAATTATCTTCGCCAGAATCTTGATGTTTTCAAGTTTAAATCTAAACGTGATGTTAATATCCAAACATGTGTTCAATCATGCAAGACCAGCTACACAATCAACTTTTTCATTCATTCATTCATGTCAATGTCAAATCAATATCTCATCTAACGAGAAGTGAAAAAATTGGAGAAAGAAAAGCACAAATGAATTGAATTCTATTCACAATTTTGACCTGTTCCTACCCAAACCTTATTCAAAATTTATATGATATTCAACCAATTTACAATCAAATGATTAGTCAACATTTTCCAACAACAGTGGGTGTAAAAACGATCTTAAATTTGACTGGCGAACTTGGCTTTTAGGTTTGACTGACGAGCTTTCACTTGATTGTCACGGCATCAACTCCAGCAATAGTTACATTGGAAATACATTGACTGAATTTTTTTCCTCAACATTAACAAGTCATAAATGATGGCGTTTTGTGTGTTCAGATGAGCATTTGGTCAAAGAACAACAATAGATATAATAATAATGGAGATGATAATTATATAAAGTGAGCACGCCAAACAAAAATGTAGACTTTGAAGAAAGTCTGAAAGAAAAATGTTAAAATTTTTTATCCTCTCCTTGAAACTTGTTTACAATGGTCATTTTGTGAAAGAAATGAGATGATGATAGATTTTCAAAGAATTTTCAAGTCCATTGAGTCCAAACAATCAACACCCACATTCACATCCGGGAAGATTCAAGTAATACAACTGCAATCGTTGGTAACAATAAAATCACTTCAAGCTTCAATCGTAAGCCTAACAATAATTCATAATACAAGTGCAGTTTCATTGTCATAATATATTTTTGGGTAACAATTGGCGCTTTCATTAAAAATTGGGTAAACATCAAGATTAGAATTACATTTAAAAAAAAATATTTTCATCTCTGTTCAGCTGATGAACCTGAAAAGCTCAAGTACAACGTCACTTCAATCAAGCATATTTAATACAAAGGTTACTTCAAGTAAACCTACATAAGGTAAGCATTTAATTTTGTCTGCCAAACACCTTTCGATGAAATTGCTGTTGATTAATATTTTTTCCGTTTTCTTTCGATTAGGTTTCAAGATTGATCCAAAGGACGTAAACACGGGAAACTAAAAGACTAAATTCATCTTTAAGAAATGTTAATTTTATTAATGATTTGGAATACCATACTGAATGATAACAATGGCGTCACGCAAGGCCGTGAAATGAAGAGTCTTTTGCTGTGCTTAGAGAGACACAATTTTGGTAATGATTGAAAACAACATTGATTGTTGCTGTATGCTGTCTCTTCGAGTTAATACAATGACGTTGACTTTTTCACAACAGGAGAACTAAACATTCAAAGTCTGTGAAATCATATGGAAGAAGAAAAAGAAGAAAAGAGAAATTAAATTTATACTATGGATGTAATTAGTTATGGTCTATGTCAATTGAAGACTTGATTGTTTTCCAATGTCATTGTGAGCTGTTGATTTTTTAATTATCACATGTTAAGGATTCCTTGATGGCAATTTATCTGAAAACAAAATCTGACGCTTTTGTTTTATTGAAATAATTGTGGTATTTTGGTAGGAAACACAACCACAACATAAGAAAGTAAATTGTTAATAACAATAACAACAATCAAAAGTAATGACGATGATAAGCAGAGGGTGAAAACCAAAGGAGATAGCAGGCAAAAAGGAAAATTGAATGAATCTTATAATCTTATATTTGGTGGAAACAAAACAAAAGTCTAAAAATAATCACGTCAAGATCACATAAATGGTAACTGAAAGAAAATTTTTAGTTGAGTAATGCTGAGTTACTTAATTGTGCTTTGAATCTAACTAATTTGAAATTTGTGCTATCGATTATTAATCTATTTTTTCTTGCACCTTCATTTTCTCAGGTAATCAAAAAACAAAGTCAAAGGACTGGCCATAATCAAGCTCATCAATATGTTTGTAATAAGCAGATGGGAAATTGTAAAAGTCAATTGAATCCACGAAGAAGCATTAAAGGTTACCAAGAGAATCAGATTAATCGGATAGTTGATCATCTGGATAAGCTTTCGTAACTCTCTTTCACGCACATAAACGTATATACAATTTGTAAATACAATTTGATTGATCAAGATGATTAGGATTAACCGTATTAACTGGAAGCAAGGAGAAACATGGCAACAATAGCCATTTCGATTCTTGTTTTTGCTGATTGTGTCTTTCATAAAGTGATTTGACGTCGATTAAGTAATGGACATCTAAACTGCTGAGGTCTTTCCATGATACGTAATGATTGACAATTTGTACAATTATTGGTAACACTTTTCACTGGTAATGGAGCAATGATAATTTCTTCATTTTGGTAATTGTCGACTTTAGCTTCTCCTGGATGATTCTGGTATAAGAAAAAGAAATAAACACACAAGATTAATCAATTAATCGAGGAAGCTCCTGTGTTCAAAGGAAGAAACAAAAAGTCAATTATTCGTAACAATTGGACTGATTATTTGAACAGCTAATAACATACTAATGATTAGAGGATTGTCCTTACTGGTGATGCTTTCGGATTCTCATTTGTTTGTATTCCAATGGCGGTTGTGTTAACATCACAATGGTTAGGCTCCAAGGAACAACCAAAGGATCCCTTGAAGGTTTCAGATTGATTTAAAATGAAGTCAAGTCTAAATGATGAAAATGGAGATATCATTGAAATTAAATCGTCAAGAATTTAGTTGAAAGTTTAGTTAAAAATTAAAATTGAAAATTGTGAGTTTACCTTTTAAGAGGATCAATCGCTAGTTTACCCTCTTTTAGTATGAAGGGTGTTTTCATACACAATGTCTTTTTGATATGAATGAGAAATTAAAAGGAAACAAATGATATGATTAATAAGAATTGTTAATTGTCCAATTGGGTTAATTTACCTTTTCTAAATTAATGTAAAAAAGTTGTAATGCATCAAAAGCAAGACCAGGAAGATATAAATTACTTTCCTTGCTACCTTTTGTATCAGCAATGAATGACTATTGACAAAAGAGAAAAGCAAAAACAAGTAAAAATCAATATCATTCAATGAATTCAATTTTAATTATTTGAAACTGTCTGGCTTAATTTAACTAAGCAATTTACCTTCTCAACTATTGTATAAATGAGATAGTCAATGATCAGCTGGCGTTTAACTGTAGCTTTTGTGGTTGTGTTGTTGTAAGACAATAATTTACACGATAAATTAGTATTATTAGAGTTGATTGTGAGTGATAAATTGGATAATGAGGATGAAACAATCAACTGTCCTTGGGAATCGCTCGGATTAACATTAGTTTGAGACAAAGATGAAAAAAATGAATGCAAAATCTCCAAGCCAATTGATGAATAATTGAGGAAACTGGCAAGACAAACCAAAAGAAAATACGATTAATGAAAGAAAACACTGTAATTGGATAAATTGTTGTTAAAAATTGTTACCAAATTGTTAATTCTGTTAGTCTAAATTTAATTACCTGAGATCAGTCAAAGCTTGATACCAGTTGGCTATTTTTGATAAAATGGTCAGTAAATTTCTTGAATTGTTTCGTATTTGCTTGAGAAATTTGTTATCCAAGAAAAGATATCGTCTGTGCAAATGGAATGAAACAATTAATAAATAAGATGACAAATTAAATATTGAACAATTAACATGAAAATAGAAATGAAAATCGACTGCATCTCAAGCATTATTAGTTGACTTTCATATCAAGCTGAAATGTGTAAAATTATCTTGCTTTTGGAAAGTAAATTAACGTAAATTAAGGCAATTATTAGGGGAAAATAAAACTCTTGATGATGAAAGTCGACCATTTAATTATCTGGTTGCATTAAAGTGTTACATTAATGTATCAATACTTACAAAATGGATGCATCAGTTGATTTTAATGATTCCATGACAGATTTACGATTGAATTTGGTAAGCTCAAGCATATTATTGAAATAATCAGCTTCTGATAGTTTAAGCTAAAATAATTGCAAGATTGCGAATGATTAACTGATTAAACTTGTGATTTATTGTTGAATTACCTCTGTAAACATGGATTCAATGGCATTTGATGAAACCAATTTATGTATGTCAACAACATAATCTCTCATTGATTTGATCCGATTAACAATTTCATTGCTTGAATTGGATGAAAGAACCAAAGGCAGAGTATTTATAGCTTGATCAGTCAATTGATTTACCATTGATTTAAACTGTTGAAAGAATAGACGATAATTTCATTTGTAAATTAAATTATTAACATTGAATGGAAAGAAATAAAACAACAATATTTACCCCAATCAATTCCAAATCATCAAAATGCTCCTTAAAGTATATTAAGGGAAGTAAATTGTGAAAATATGAAATTACTTGTCGATCACAAATTTCCTTTCGAGTTGCTATATCATTGTTGTTGCTTTTTATTGAATTCATATGTAATTGTCGCCAGAAACGATTCAATCGAGGTAAACAGTCCAAGACGATTCGCCAAAGGATGAAATCACAGATTGTGCTGAAGAATACAAAAAGAGAACCAGAAAAATTAATGATATTAATATATTAATAATCACACAGATAGATGGTTCCTTTCATCATTGACATAACAATCAGCTTAATGCAGTCGAGTATCACAATCGGGAAAAAGGTTCTTATATTGATAGAAAATTATTATGATTGATGGACTTTTCCCTTTCATTCCTACAGAACAAGTTGTGAAAGTTGAAAAATAAATGAGTGCAAAATCAAAATAATAGCAAATGACTTGATTAATCATTTTGTTTCCTAAACAGCAAAAGTCTGAACCATTGGTGTTGATAAATAACAGGTCGAGAGTACTTTTGATCATTTAACTCCTTAGACTCTATCATTTCTAACCATTAACCATTTGCCCAAACAGTACTTATATTTACATCTGGTGATCAACTAAACCAACATCTTGATGCATCGTCTGGTAACAGCAAATATCCATTTCAAGAGTAAATTTTTGATAACAAGAAAATCGTCATTCTGGTTAAAGCTTTAGTTTTAGGTTCAATCACTTTCTGTTTCCATAAAGTCAATCAAGTCTGTCGTTGGTTTTCAAATTAACTGTCTGATCAAATCAACTGAAGTCATGCCATTAACCATTGAAACTGTTTCAGATTCAACTTTTTCCCAAACAGTGAAAGCAATCTTTGAATTTTCCACTAATAGACTCTTAATTTGCCATATTACTTTGGATTAGTACCTTCGATCAGTGACAAGTAGCAGCTCGTTGATTTGCTTCAACATTTCAACGCTTGTAATGTTAATTTTTTCATCTCCAGATAAATTGGAACCAGTAACAATCTTCAAATATTTAGGCCATTCAATCTGAAAAATTAATGAACAGTAAAAATTAATATTTGTAAAGTTTAAAATGACAGAGACGTAAAAAGGTGCAAGCAATGTATCAATAGCTTGAAGGAAAATGTTGAAGAATGAAAAAAAGATGATTAATTTAACAAAAGGCAAAAAGCAAATTATAATCATATATTATTACAGAAGATGACAAAAGGACGATTAACTATCCATTTACTTGTGCAACTGAATCTATTTGAAAGCATTAAACTGAAAATATTTACTCCTTTCCTTTATCATTGTTCATTCATGTAAAAATAAATTTACTCTTCAATTGCATCCTTTCTCTTACTCTATCTAACCATCTTTCCTCCTCCTCTTCATCGTCTTCAGATGATTCCAATCTCTTCTCAAAAAAGAGAGTAAAAGTGAAGAGGATAAAAAGTGTATTAAAGTTGAATTCAAATCACGTTAAAGTGACATTTCACTTTTTATCATTTCCACATCACTTGTATTGAAAATCGTTTCTTGTTTGATTTGTTCATCATCATCTCCATCATCTTCATCTTCACCTTTTGTCCTCCAAAGGCTAAGCAATATTTTTTGTTGTGTGAAAAAATTGATTCCAAGGCAATCAGTAAGTACATTGAGGTGGCAATGATGAACACAGACAACTTGAATCAAGTGAAATTTGCTTTTTCAGAATTTCTTATTTTCTTTTCCATTCTTTTTCTTTTTCTTTCAATTTCATTTCCCAAAATCAAGAAGAAAAAAGATGCTCATCATGATGATCAATGATATTGAGTGAAAATTGAAAAGAAAAACAAGTTGAAAAATGGATGAAAAGGTTGAAACTTGTTAGAATGTGACAAATAAGGAAAAAACAGTGAAAGTCCAATAATGAAAATTCAATTGCAAGTCGTAATACTCGATGATTAAACAGAATTGAATTGATATCCATTGTTCACCTCACTGTTTATCATGAGAATTGAAGATTAACAAAGGAAAATTGAATAAATTCTGCTCAATCCAATGCGAATAAAAGATTTGCTGAAAAGAAATGAATGTGCGTGAAGAAAATCAATTGTAAGCTCATTCAATTGTATTAACCAGTAACCTTAAACTTTTCACCTAAACTTTTTTTACACCAAAAAAACATATCAATCATTAATGCCAAAGGGTTACTTACACTGGGAAAAATCATATTCATTTGGTATAAATTGATTGTTGTCCAAGTATTTTTCAACTCTTCACGAGCAATTATCTGAAAAAAGAGCAAAGAAATTCAAGTTAATGTTGAAAATGTTACAATGGAAATCATTCAATCATTCAATCATGTTTGTTACCGATTGAGAAGGAAAGTAAAATGATTTAGAAAAGAAAATTTTTGCTTCGTTTTTCTTTTCCTGCTGATCCAATCACATTTTCAGATTTATGATTAAATTTATACTTCTAAACCACATGAGTTGCAGGGTAAAAAGGCAACTCAAAATGATCAACTTGTCATTTGTCATGTAACAATATTTTGAATGGAAGAAGAACTATGAAAAAACTATCTTTTCATATGTTAATGTTGGTTAAAAACAGCAATTGTTCAATATTAGGATTCAATCTAATGGTTCATTAAAAATGTACTGTAAGGTAAACAAAGAGTTGTGAGGTTGGAGGAAAAAATAGGCAAAATATAAATGTCATGTTCAGGCATGAATGAAAATTTGTTAACTCAAATGGTAAACCCAAAAGGGAAAAGTGTCAAAAAAGGTTAACATTCATTTCAATTGTGACAAACAAATTGCATGTTATCGTTATAACCTTTTTTTGTTGCTCTCCTCACTGATGTTACCCTTTAACCTTTGCCTCGTCACTATTAGTCAAAGTGACACATCATATAAGGTAGTGCAACTAAAAATTGACACATAAATTGTTTTGCCGATTATTCAACAATCAGATTAGTTAGCAAATTATTTTTTTTTAATTTTCATTAATTAAGTCCTAATAATATACCATAACTAGGTTTTGTTGCTATGTTCATTCTATCTCATGAAAAAAATCAAAGAAAGCAATCTTTGTCAAATTTTTCAAGTTTTGATATTTAACATTATTTTCTATGGGATTTTTTTCCAACTAGCTGTTTGGTGTTCAATTTTTGCTTCATTTTGTTCTCTTGATGGTTCACTTAATGAAGACATAGTCGACTACTGCTTGACCGATTGACTTCAAATTTCATATTCAGCTTGTGTAAGGTTGCTGGCTCGATACCTAAAAAAATGGTGCCTTTAAGTCTAGAAATTCTGTCTAAAATTTCATTTGAACTGTTAAATATGAATGTGTCAATTTTTGGTTGCACTACCTTAACATGGGACAAGTAAGAGTTTACCTGAGCAATTTTAGTTTCAAACTCTAAAACTTGATTCATCGATTTCAATGCACTTTGCTTTGAAGCGCCTAGTTTAAGAGCCGTGTCAATCATGATCTCATAATAACTTCCCCACTTTTTGGCTATATAAGGTCCGATCGAGCCCATACCAAGAGATGGAGATGAAATCTGAATAAGAAAATGAAACAAAATTAAAAATATAAAATTCGCCAAGAAATTATTGTAAATTAAAACATAAAGTAAACCAGAATCTTTCAGTTTATCAAATTGAAAAGGTCTGCGTTAAACTGGTCAACATGAAAGTTTATGCTTTGATCAAAATTCAACATTGGATTGTCAACTAATTTTTGCTTGTCTAATCAAGTTATTTGTTTTCAATTGAAATGAGTATTTCTCATTTTGCTGAAGATTATTTTCCAATTTGGTAAACTGGTTCTGGTTTAGTAGATTAGTTTTATGTTGACTCTACCATGATATTGATTTGAGTATCTTGTCCAGATGAGTCGCTTAGAAAATTTAAGTTGAATGAAAACAACATTGAATTTAGAGTTCCTAATTGATGAGATTTAATTAGGGTTTCGGTCAGATCATAGTTTGATGTGCAAGTTGATCCAAGTTCAAGTACAGGCCAACCTCCCATTGAGCTGATGACTTCCTTCAATGGTTCCTTTCCTTTACGTTCAATGGCATCTGAAATGGAAAACGAAAAGAGAATTAATATTTTTTTAAATTCACTCGATTCGTACAATTATATTAAAGCAACTTGCTATCATTAATGTACATATAATGTTATTATGTACAGTTGGTTCAGTTTTTTTTCTTCCTCTTCTTTGGTGCAAAAACAAGAGTAGAAAATAATTGAATCATTGGGTATGGTTGAAGTAATAATATTGAATTAGTGATGATTAATATTATTAATATAATGTCTATCTAAATTAAATCTCTAATAGTTTGGGTTAATTTGATTAACTTTTGTTTCTTTCACTGTTCAACTTCCTTCTTCTGCCTTGAATAGTTAATATCTAACATGGTAGCCTTGGTATGTTCACATAAACATGTATTATTACTTCATGATCATCCTTCAGAATAGACTGTTATACCTTCATTTAAACAAGATTGATAAAAGTTCCAAATCTCTCCAACAATTGGTTTCTCTTTTGCTGCAAAGACCAAAACAAAACAATAATTAGGCAAAATGAATAACAATAGACAAATGCAAGCCAATGATAAAAACTCACCGTTTGTTGAGGTCATTTCAGTTAAAACACCTTTAATGGTTAAAAAGGTTTGTTTGTAAGGAAATGAAAAGAAACAAAAATTGTTATCAATATAAATTAATCTGGTAAATATGGCGACTCAGCAAGACTATTCAGTTTAATCGATCAATTGTAACAACTGCAAGACTCATAGTCTCAATGTTTGACAATTGAACCGATTACAGTTTGGGCTCGATCTAGTTAGACCTTGTCAAAGGACAGGTAAAAGCCTGAGGTTAACCTATTCCAACCCATAACTGGTTCAGACTGAATCATCTTGGCAAATGTTTGCTTCCAATTACCGTGAAAATTGGTTAAATCATCAGCTGATTGAGATTCCTTATTTTTTCCATATCGACTAGATTTCTTTGAGATTAATCCATGACAAGCAAAACTGTGAAAACTGTGACAGGTTGGCGATTCAGTGTCTATCATTTTTAAAATATCCGATGCTGGAAAGAAGAATAAAAATTATTAGAAATTTGAAAATTAAAAAAGTAAAGACAAAATTCACACTTAATAATGTTTTGGACGCTCGTTATCTTAAAAGTTGAAACATTACAAGGGGAAAACAAGTATTTTTCAATTGAAATTGTAAAACAAAGAATATTTTTTGCATCTGTTTTCTGAAAAATATTGAAACATGATTTTATTTTCTTTTTCTGCCTTTTCCATTATAATCTAGTTTAGCCAATATTTCTGCTTATATAACCACCATCAGGGTGATCATCATGTTTCGCTTAAGGAGCTTGCAAAAAGGTACTATAAACTAAGAAAAGAAACAATTTGCTGATAATGTTGCCATTCAATTGTGTTAAATTGAATGAATCAACAGAAAACTACATTTTATTGAATTTACTTGTTTCTTCTGTTTCATATTAAGATTTTTATTCAGATGATAAGGTAATTGTTTTTGTTTGAGAGAAATACTTTTTTATCTTTCCTTCTAATATCAGTGGAAACATTATGAAATATCATGGAAAAAGATTTATAGGAATATGAAACGATTCGTCTCAATGGAAATTGAAATATTGTTTTCACTCTTTCAAATCTCATCTCTCAAAAGACACAAATGTGAGTCTTGTTGATAAAAGTGAATGTTGCAAGTGAGAGAGATAAGGAAAGAAGTAGAAAGGAAAAGCTGATTCAGAATTGGGTTGGAAAAACAAAGATTATCTTACCCTGAATGATACAATTTTTTGTAAGGCAAAGATTTTCGCTCCGATAGTCTTCAGTATAAGTGAAGGTAGACATAGTTGAAGCTGTAAAAGATATAAAAGTTAGGTGATTGAGGTCAAACATGTGGTTATGGAAGATAGCTGTTAATTAATGTTCATACCGGTGACAGTGGTTTCGTTGTATGTTTCATTGTAATGTTCCTGAAAGCTGGATTGATTAGTTGAAGCAAAGCAAGGAGGACAAGTTGGTTCAATGGGACTTGTTGGACACGAGGTTTCCTCTGGTCTTATGATCGTCTGCGGTGGGGTTGGACAAGATGGACAGGTTGCCTGTTTAGGACATTCAGGGCAAGGAGTCTTAGGACATGGACCACATAGAGCATACAAAGGGTCTGATGGGTCAGGGTAGGTTCTTCTGTGTGCTCCTTTGGCGTCCAACGAGTCACTCTCTTCTCTAGGCCTTAAAATGGTCACAGTAGGACATCTATGATCTGGAAAAAACAGATTAATCAAAACATTCACTTTTATCCTCATTTATCTTATGCACTGGATTGATACTTACGATCGGAGTTAATAGATTGTCTCGTTAATGTATACACAATCACCAGTAAAAAGATGGTTGCCAATAAGGTCATGGAATAGAAGCCAATTTCAAGAGCAAATCGTTTCCTTGGCCAATTGAATCTGTAAAAATTGAAACAAAATTATGCATAAACAAGCCTATTTTTAGTCTATAATTAATCATCTGACTGATGTTGAAAACATTGTAATTGTATAACAAACATAATTACCCACGATAATTCAATAAAATGTTAATGCTAAGTCATCACTAAAAGGGTAATAGCTTTGTTTTTTTACCATTTGATTGATTTGTTTATTGTCTCTGTATTGGAGTCGTTAGGATATAACATATGTTCATATCATGAGATGTTTTATTGTCTTTTCAATGTAATTTTTCACCTTTTTCCTGCTTCCTATCACGTATACTTTCCAATCAACTGATTAATTGAACAGACAAAAATTAGGTTTCCTTATCAAGACAAGTCCTATGACTTGAGCTATGATTCATAATCAATTGAAATGTAATTAACTTTTTCTTACCTTCTATTGTTGGTCGATTCATTTTTGGGTATCTCAATTTCCAGTTGATTACCATTCTCATCATGAGGTTTATACAACATTTTAATTGATTGCGTTGCTAAACTTGATGTTGGTGAGTTAAAACTCATCTTTTTAATCCAATGGAACATTAATTACATCACAATAATAAACCAAATTAAAATTAAAAACGAAATTGGAAAAGAAACTTTTCACCAAAAATAAAATCAAATTGAGCGCGTTTCTATTTGATTGCCTTCTCATTGGACAAATAAAAAATCAAAATATTAGACATTATAAAGTTTTACAACGGTTAAGTATCTGGTCATTTATTTTGGTAATAGATTAAAGTAATTTCAAGTTCCTTCACTGATTGTAAAACACCAATGGCTAATTTGGAATACCTGAATCATGCCAAATTCACTAATTGACTCCTTTCTGTTTACATTCAATGGCAAAGTTTATTTCTTATTGACTTCAATGCTATTTGTTATTTCGTGATTTCTAAGTTTCACATTTCCATTGTTTTTGGTTATCTCATCTTAAATCATTGTTTTCTGTGCCTTTTTCATCATCCATCTTGAAGCGTAACATCAACTTTAACGACCAAACCCCAAATTAATTGTGAATAACATTGTTTATTTGTTTCCATTCACCTTGGTGTGGGTCAGCAATATGGTTTCTTGAAGACCATCTTATATGGTGGTTAACCTTCAAGATACCGCATTTGGATTATACCATTCTAGTTACTTGAACTAATCAAGACCGTAATTGATTAAACGTTTTGAGCAACCAATTTCTTTCCAGTTTAATTGCTATTTATAGTAAACATTGCAATAAATCAACAGTTACACAATTTTACATTGGTGTTTACTGAAATTACAATAATCGAGCTATAAATAAATCATTGGATGAGCTTTGCTTCTGCTAGAAAATAACCGACATTAGCTCTTCATGTTTGTAATTCATACCTTTCATTTTTACAGCGAAAAAACAAGATTCGAAACGTATTTAAGAGTAAAAATTAATGAGATTTAATTAAACATTGAATTCATGATATACACAAGGTTTTGTAAACAAAAATCAAGATCATTGGTCTGATGGTGAAAGATTTACAAAAAGCGTAATTTTGATCTCCAAAATTCATTTGGATCCACTTTTCCTTCTGTTCATTTCAGTGTTATGAAACTTTTGCTCCAATTTTCTGGTATGTCCACAAGGATCGTGTTTATTTGTGTTTTGTTCAGCTTCCCGTTTGCTCCTTTGTTTACCACTGTGATGGCAATACAATTGTTTATCATAGTCAAAGTTGTATCGATCATATTTGTCGACCATGTCACCACTGCTACTCATGATTGGGAAACTTAAAATTGAGAACTTGAAGGATTAAAGAGGAAAACAAGAGAAAAGTGAAAAGTGATGTATTATTAACAACGATGGCAAAGATGTTGAAAGTTATATTAGACTGGTTAACAACCGAAAGAAATTCTGGTTTCACTTGTAACAAAGAATGTAGTTGCTGGTTTGATGTAGCTTTAACTTTAACTTGTTTTGCTTCAGATGATTTTGTTTACAGTTTAAGCAACCTTTTATACTCACTTTTTCTCACTCACTATTTTCTCCTTCTCTGTCTTTCTCTCTTTCTCTCACCATCATCACGAGATTAAGTCTCTGGCAAAGATATGATGATAAGGTTACAAAGAATGAAAGAGGGGATGACACCTAAATGTCTCTCTTTGTTTACTGTCTACCAATCATCACCATTTTTTCCTTTGTCTACGTTTTTTTCTGGTAACTTCGGTTAATCATCTTCTTTCTGTTTTCAAGCAAATCTTAAACCTGCTAAAGAACCTTTTAGAAACTTTTAGGATGACTGAACGAAGTTAAAGGTTCGGCCGATGGTCCAAATGATTGACTGAAGTTACCAGAGGTGAATATAAACAAAGGAAAAATGGTGATGATTAGTAGACAGTAAAGAGAGACATTTAGGTGTCATCCCCTCTTTCATTCATTGTAACCTTATCATCGTATCTTTGCCTTGATTAGTTCGAGTAGCTAGAATGGTATGATCCAAATGCTGTTGAAGGTAAACTACATGAAGATGTTTATGAAGAAACCATATTGCTGACCCAACACCAAGGTAAATGAAAACAAATAAACAATGTTATTCAATATTTAAGATTTGGTCGACAAAATTGATGTTACGCTTCAAGATGGATGATAAGAAACAGCACAATAAACATAGATTTAAGATATCAGCTAAAAACAATAGTAATGTGAAACGCAGCAATCACGAAGTAACAAATAAAATAGCACCGAAGTCTATAAGAAGTAAACTGTTATTGAATGTAAACAGAAAGGAGTCAATTAGTGAATTTGGCATGATTCAGGTATTCCAAATTAGCCATTGGTGTTTTACAATCAGTGAAGGAACTTGGAATTACTTTAATCTATTAACAAAATAAATGAACAGATACTTAACCGTTGTAAAACTTTATAATGTCTAATATTTTGATTTTTTTTGTCGATCGAATTTATCGATTGGACAAAATAAATAACCAGATACTAAACCAGTGTTGTATTGTTCCATATTTCGATATCCTGGTAAAATCGTTCTTATTCTGTTCTCTCACTTCTTTGGATTCATAGTTCGTTAATTTAGGCTTGATTTAGGATTAAATCTTAATTGTATTAAATTTTTGCTCATTGCATGATTGCTTGATGTTCACATAGAAACTCAAATTCTGGTTAAAATTAGTCATCAGCATTTTCCGAAATTATTCCACTGTTTGAGCAGATTTTCATTATCATAGACGATTAATCATTATTGATACACGCGTCAATTATATTTACCTAATTTTAGTACAAAAAGACCTCATGTTGTCAAAATGTATAAGTGTCATTCAAAACCGTAGTTATTTGACTATCAGTGACTCATATTTTTACGAACATTAAAAATATATCACAACAGACGGTTCAAAGTAAATAGTTTAACCTTTATTTGACCTACGACTGAATCAACACTACTACCTCATTCTATCAATAATGAGTATAAAAAGCAAATGTTTCAATCAAAGAGTATCAGTTTCAGTTTAAATTACATCAAGCGATCTAAAAATTTTGTGCTATTATAAGTCTTTCACAACTTGAATATACAATATGCAGTTCTGCAAAATCAACTTTTTTGTCTTTTTGGTTACTTGGATTACCGTTTTTAGCTTTGCTAAAGCCAGCCAAGTTCCACACAGTCGTATGTATCATTTTTTTATTTCATGCAAACATATGTTTTACAAGAACTGGTAATAATTCCACAAATTAATTTATCTCGTTTGTTTTAGGTCCACGTAATCACTAAAACGTAGATCTGCAGCTGATTTTGATTCTTACAGACTTCAAATAGCAGCATACCCATACATTCATCTATAATGATTATAAACTTTACAAAATAATTCTGGATCGCAAATTTGATCGAACCCAATCATATTCCCTGTACTACAAAAATGCTTTCAGAAACAACTACCTTCAATGTTAATTTTGAGATGAAATAAAATTAATACAGCATCAATTTGCTGACACTAAAAACAAATTTCATCATAGTTTTTTATTGCGAAAGTACAATTGTAACGAAAATTACGGACACAAATGAATAGGACATACATGATGAGGGGTGTAGGATTTTGAGTAGCGTCAAAGAGTAAGGTAACAAGAGAGAGCATGAAGATGTTAAACCTTTCAAGTCGAGATTTTATTAATTCGATCACTCTCAGATAGCACTGGAAATCAAAAGCCCGTTGTTTTGTCCAACTTAAGAGCTAATTGAAATTTTTTTATTAAACATTGTATTGTTTGTTTGATTAAAGTTTGATTGATATTTGTTTTAATTTTTTCGTCTCAATTTCACTAAAAGCGCCTTCTAACAGTGAACTGGAGAGTTAAATCTCAACCTTAATTTGAGCGTATCTCGTGACACCTTTTGTTGCTTTACTCTTTGGGTAGCGTAGTAAATCGTGTCTGGTTTTGCTTTAGCCTCACTGGTACAGTTTAAGTAGTCATTATTTCTCAAGTGGTGAGTTTTATTTCTAGTCCAGATATTTCGTTACACAATTGAGTATATTTTTCACAATAAAATTCAATTTTCTGCCGGTTAGATTAGGTCACATTATTCTAATCAACTTAAATAAAGGATTTTCTCAATTTTCGTAATTCTGATGTAAATAAAAACTGATTTTCATTGTCAGAAACGTTTGCTTTTAATACTAGGGGTTATTGTTGTTTCGGCTATAATCCAAATACTATTGAAATATGTTTTCGATATTGCAAATGTTCAAAGAAAAATGGTTAATAGGAATGTTAGGAATAATTTATATTGGTTCATATCATATGAAAGCGGGAAATCAGCACTTTGCTTTTAAATAATTTAATACACCCTACAAAGCAGAATCAATTTTTTCTTTCATGTTTTCATTAGGTTTACGTAAATATGGCACATTGATTTTTTCAGACAATTTCGTGAAAAAAGCCATACAAAATCAGTGCAAGTTATAAATCATTGTGCCGTGACGATTATCTTATGAGCTCGATTTTTTCGTATTAAATTTTTCCACTACAGTATAAAATTAAAATTGAGGGATACCCAAATGGCTATTCAGGTACATCCTTAGCTCTATCGAATGAGACATCAAACATAAAAATCAAAGAGTGACACCTAGATAATTTCACTTGTTATTCTGGAAGCACTATGGAATCAAACAAATCACTTCTGGAATAGTCTAATTCGAGTGTCTCGAGCTTCGAATGTTTAAAAAAACTTATTACAGAAAATCCAAATCGAAAATTATCTTGGAAAGTGAAATACTCTTTTCAAGTTTTGTAGACATTAATAATTTAATGATGGTCAATAAAATAAATTTAGTTAAATTTTCAATGGGATCCGCTTTTATCCTTTATCCACAGTCAATATTTACCTTTGACACTCGACGAATCAAAAATATCTGTTGTAATATTTAGTTGGAACAAGGCAACAGCAAGAAAAATGTTCATATCATGTTATTTAATATTTGAGTTGCCATTATTTCTTCCAAATAAAGATAATTCAAAAAAGACTGAATATACAGAAAAGGAAAAAAAAGTAAATCTCATTTTGCAAAAGTTACGAGTCAATGAACAGCCATTAAGCAGATTCACAATTTTCCTATCAAAGCAAGTTCAGATAAAGTTACAAAAACAGATAATCAGAGGAAAAGACCAAGAAAATGTTGAAAATGATTAATAATGAACACATTCAATTTATCACATTGCAAACTCCTTTTCACATTGGCATAATTAATTGGTGTAAGTTTACTCGTTCAATATCAACTGGCAACGACAAAGGACAGGGAGTGGAAAATAATGAGCAAAGTTGAGGAGAGAAGACAAAATGAAGTAAAGCAAAAAGCTCATCAATTTTTCCTCTCTTTTCCTTATTGAAACTTGCTCAGATAACATGATAAAGTAGAGAAAAGGCTTGAGGGCAATTACAACCTGATAACATAACGTGAACGAACCAATATTTTTGAAAAGAATGACAAAAAAGGCAAAAATTGTTAAAAGACATGCAATGATGTTGCAAGTCTACACTTGAATGAATCGAGTTATCATGATAACCAGAATTGAATCATTGAATAAATTTATTTCAATTGAAGACAAGAAGAGTGTGAAAATAAGTTCAATTGTGATTTTTCGTTGCAACTTTTCCCTTCCTTTCACCAACGAAAAACTTTCCATTTCCATTTATTACAATTCATTAGATAATTCAAGTGCAGAATAAGTGGTTAAAATGTGAAATTAAATTTAATTGTCAACATTAATCAAGAAGGTAATGAAAGTTTCATGACGAGTTGAACAATTTTCCTCATTTCACTCCCAGCTTGATGACATTTTGCTGCAAATAATGGACTTTTTCTTGTTCATCGTTTAAACCAGAATTGATTGAATTTCATTTTTTCCTCAAAAAGTTCATTTCTTTACATCATTATCAATATCATTATAAGAATAAAACTCCCAGTGATATTGGAACGAATTGAACATTGGATATAAATTTAATCAGTTTCAAGTTTGTATTGATATCATTGGATGAATAACATTTTTTTGGCCAACTTAATTTCCTGTTTCTGTTCTTTTTCAGTTTCAAAAGTTCTTTTCTCAGTGCTTCTCTAATTTTAATAAACGTAGGCTTTGGATTGAAGTAAACTTTGATCCTAATGTTGATCTTTTTTTGTCATTTTTTCATAATCTTTTTCAGAGATTTTCATTTTGGAGACAAAATTGAACGTTGAAATGTTGAGACTCACACTTGTAATGCACCTTAAAGTGCTGCTGCAAAGCTTTCATTGCTTTTAAATTGTCTACAAATATCAATGCTTATCGACTATTATTACTTGAACGTGATCAATTCCAATGAGAATTTTCACATTTTTTTCCTCTTGTAGTTTCATCAATCACTTCAATTGAGAAACAAAATTCTCATCCTTTTATTTTCGTTGAAACCAGAAAAGAAACATAAATCTTTGGTATTGTCATGAGATGATGAAATTGAAAGTCTTGTAGCAAAAGTAAATTTAGAAATGGTGAAAACCTGAGAAACCACAAAAAATGGCCATTTAATTGTATTTAAAGGTGAACGATTATTAATGTCTTTTTGCCATCAATAAATCCAATGAAATTAAGTGCTGTCAATTTGAAAATACATCATCGCCAGGTCTTCAGTTAAATGAACACCAAAAATTTAGAGACTTTTCAAATTCACTTTATCTATTCCCTGTCTGAATAATTTTACCATCAATTTCAGTACGCAAGATTCTGAAAGATTCCGCCCTTACTCAAGAGATTTGTTGAAATAGCAAGGTAAATAAAATGTTGATTCAATCTCGATATTAACACTGAACATTGAACATCAATGTTTGACCCCAATGTCTACATGATCAAGAACTATGCTTTATTCAAATCAGAACGAAAGATTATAACCTCTCAGAGTTGACACAGAAACAGTTGAGGTCGTCTAGTTACCTGAGTCAGACAAGATTCTTACATTAAAGAAGCAAATATTATTCTGATTCTCATGATTAGGAATTTCAAATTTTGTTCAGTGATTATATGGACTTGAAGCTTTCGATTGATTTTATTTCTTACAATTTTTGTTGTTGATCTTTGCTGAAAAGTAAAAAAATAATGTTTGAGTTGAATTGAAATTTATGAATTTTAATCGATAGTTTTGATGGTGAAAACAGATGAAAATTGAAGTCCAGGATTTGATCAATTTTGTAGATTTGATTAAGATTTTCTTGTTCACTTTAAGTGTAAAGTGTTTACCACTTTACACTTTACCAAAACTGATGAAGTTTTTGTCAAGAAAATTATTTAATTAAATTTTGTGTCAAATTGTATTTACTGTATTAAGATGAAAAGAAAGGAGTTTTCATCTTTTTTTACCTTCATAAATAGCATAAAATGAGTCTCATGAGTGAACCCATTAATAATGTTAATGATGAAATGAGTCGATGAATAATATAGTGAAAATTTTTCCTCTTCTTCCAATTAACAAAAATCGTTGATGAAGCTTCGAGTTTCATAATTAGTTTGGTGAACAAGGAGTTAGAAATGTATCCATTTATTGCTATTTAGCATACATCAAACTGCAAATGAGGGAAACAATAGTAATGTATTAATCAATGAAGGCAGTAAAGAGACGAGGGTTGAAAAGTTCAATTACAAGTTAATGAGGAAAAATGAACTTTTGTGTAAATCCGAAACCAGACATACAAGAGATTCGATTATTTTGCAAAAAAAATTCAACATTTTAAGTTACATTTTGGACAATCAGACCAATAAGTTGATTCACAAATTGATACAAAAAGAAGACTCAACTAGTTGAGTCTTCTTTAAAATAAAGTCAAAAAATAAAGTCCATCAACTATTGAGCTCAATAGTTGATGGACTTTATTTTTTGGGTAAATTTTTACCAGTAGTCAGTGAATAATAGATTGAAATGGTGTTAAGTTAATTTGATTTGTTAACTTGTTAAATTGATGATTACGTGGACCACATTATGAAGTGCAAAGTGTTCAATGTCTGTGTTCAGCTTGAAGACATCACTTGAAAGTGCTTCAACTCAAGATTGAAATAAAATGTAAAACTAAAGTTAACTTCACATGGAACCAGAAAAAATATGAAATGCAAAACATTCACTTACCTTTCCCATGTTAGGAAGAACCATTAAAGTAATCTAATTATTTTGCATTAATGAATTTTTGAACAGCTTGATTATGATCGAATCAGATGTTCATTATTTCCTTTAATCCCATTGAATTTATTATTGCCATTTTGACTCACTTTTGTTTGCCTTTTTCATTAAATTTAACAACATATTGAACATTAATATTAATGCATTGAAAGGTCCAATTCCCTCTTTTCCAGGTTTATTCACAAGCAAACCCTGAATTTTGCTCAACAAATTTTCCAACTTTACTAATCTACTTTGAACACTGGAAATGTATTTGAGGTGAATAGTCTTGGTTAAGCTTGAACTAGCCATGAAATGGGTCCAAGTTAATTTGTAAAAAGTGCAAGTCTAATATTATTATACACCTTGAGCCATGAAGAGATGGAAATAGAATTTTTTATCACCTAACAATTACTTTGCTGTTAGTGGTTTGTGTGCTTGAAAGATTAAACGATATAAAGAGTTAAATAACAGAATAGGTAATAACATGTTGTTCAGAGGAACAAAATGGAATGGAAAAGAAGAGCGGATAAAGACATGAAAATGAATGTTGTGATGAAAAGGTAAGAAAAGCACATGAACCGTTGGCTATTATTATCATCATTATCGTTAAAGCCCATTGTTACTATTCACATGAAGAAATTACAATGTTCATGAAAAAACAAAACAAAAAATGTTGACCAAGTTCACCATTCCGTTGGAGTATAATGATGATGCAAAGAAGAGGAGGAAAAAACTCAGAAATGAAGATAATAATGATTTTATCGATCGAAGTTTTATAACCGTCAGGTGGCTCTTGGTGTAACAGGGATTGATGGGAGGATGAGAGTGAGCTTAGGTTGGTATCAACATGATGATATTACAAGTATTTTGTCTCAACCTTTCAACTGTTCAACTACATTATCTGACTAGTAAACTTTCCATGAACATGGTGAGGTGTAAAAAAGTGTTTGCTTACTTGAAATTCAATTGAATTCAACTTTAAATTCAACATTTTCTTCCATGTTTATCTCTCATTGTTTACCCTGATTGTGCCGATCACTGATTAACCTAAAGAAAATTTTCCATCAACATGAATACATTATTGGAACAAATTCTATGTCATGATGGATCAGATTTTAACTATTTGTGAAACTCGAAAATCAACGATTTTGGTTTTACATCTTTTCATGGAGTTTCAAGTCAACAAGAATTCAAATCGAAAATTTCTTTTGAAATGTAAATGAATAATCGCCAGGAAAACTCAGCTTGGACTCATCTCACCAAATGGTTACAATAATTTTCAGTTCAGTTGTGATCAAGTTGATTGGAATTGCGTTTTTGCTTCAATTGAATATCATTACATATCATTCATCATTTTCGTGTTAACTGTCAGTTTATCGTTCAAGTTGAATATCTTTTTTCGTCTTTTTAATGTGTTGTGTTAACTGTATCACTGTCATCTTTAATTGAAAGTGAACACTTGGAAATTGTAACATTGAAGCGAAAAAATTGTCAACAAATGAATCAACAATGACACGAATTGAAGATAAATCAATGAGAAGTTTATCCTCCCAGTCAAGGGAGGCAATTGTATACATTGGTGTAAGTTTTGGTCATTCCCTTCATATTACTTTATCCATTCATGCAAACCAGCTCATTTCGTTGTTGCTTCAAAATTTACTTTTTATCATTTCTATTCAACATTGAATATCAAGTGTTAAATGAGTTAAAAATCGAGCAAAAATAAATTTCAACAATTTTCCAAATAATACAAATTGTAATTTGAGTTGAACTTTTTTCGAGTTGAAAGATTTCAAGTCTAAAATCAACATTTCACTTCAAACCTGTTGTCACAGTTTTCCATTTACAATGAAAATTGTTCAAATAAATCAGTCATTTCGAGAGATCTTTCGATTCTAAAGTTTCTAATTGATTGTTCGTTGGTACATTTGCCATTCGATATTTACGTCTTAAGTTTCATGCAAATCGTATTTAGACATTTCCAGGGAAAGCAAATTCTGTTGATAAACTAATCATCCATAAAATTAGTTTTCATTTTAATTTCCTTTACTTTCCAAATCGATAAACAAATCAAATCTATTGTTGGCAAAAATAATCACCTTTCGATGCCATCGATTCAGAATTGAAATTAAACCTGTAAACGTAAAGATGTTAACCAATTCTGATTATTTTTCAGGCAACTATAAATACATTTTTCGCTGGGAAATGAAATCACTATTTTTGTTATGGAAGAGAAAAAAACTCATGAAAGTTGTTTTTTCATGAACATTAAGCTAAAAGATTTCCACACTTTTCTTTATTAAATAAACACTACCTTTGAACTTAAACTAGTCAAGATATTGCAGCATTCACAGGGAGTTTTAATTATATATTTTACCCTTTTCGTTTAGAGATAAATTAAGATTCAATTTGTGAATCATTCAGGTGTTGAGCAAATATAGAGTTTTTTTCGTCGAAAAAAAAGTCCAGAAAAAAATTTCTTTTCCCATCATTTCACCTTCTCATTCCGGAATCATTAACTCAATGTTTAACCACAAGAACAAGAAACGTCCATTTTTCATGGTCGACAGTTTGGATGCTTTTTCATCTTGCTTGGCATACAAATCTGGACATTTTTTGCTTCTCCAGGTTGAACATGATGAAGATAATAGATGAAAGTGAATGAGAAAAGTCAATGGTCAGGGATTGAAAACAAATATTCCCTTAGGTACAATTGACTCGAAGGAAATGTTCATTGTTATCAGAAGAAATGGAAGGACAGAATAACATATCGTTGGCATTGTGTCTTGTGAACGACAATGAAAGTTGATGAGAAGAAAAAGATGGACACAAAAGGTAAAACATTTCCGTCAACAATGAACTGAATGGAAATTCAATGGCAAAAAGCTCTTGATAACATTGATTATCTGATAACGTTTCAATGGCCATTAAATTGTCCAGCTTTGATCATTCGATTCTTTCAATGTTACAATTTTCACCTTCAACTGTGTAGAGTAAAGATTAGGCTTTCTGTTTGTTTCATTTGTTCCTACAATTATCACGAATTCATGTTTGTTATTGGACCGATGTGAGCTTAAAATGTTAATCTCATTGAGAGTCAATCCAATCAACATGGAAAATTCAATAAACTTTTTTCTCTCTTCTCTTCATTTCGACTGAATAATGTAAAACCACAAAACTACATTGGATGCAATAACTTGGAATCGAAAGTAAAGGAAAGCCTCTAAATTATTTGAACTTCATTTGCTGCTATCAATTCAATAATATTAACCATCTAAAAATGGGTCAGTTTTGGGTTTCAGGTTTAGATGTTGCAAAAGTCCGTTTAAAAGGTTTTCATTCAAATTCATGGAAATGACTTTCAATGAAACAGAAACTCAATCAAATGCATTACTTGAAATGGATAATGTTGCCTTTTGTTTCGTTTCCCTTTTACTGTTTTTGTTTTAAACTCAATTCGCTTGTTAATAATACATATTGAGGGATGAAAAAGAAGTTTCAAAATGAAATGTCGCCAAAAATATCAACTTTTATTGCAATATTTGCTGAATAAATTTCACTTTTCTGTTTTGCTTTTTCCAAGTATTGATTGCTTTGCAAGGTTTTAAAATAAATCAATGACAAAATGTTCAACTTTTTGGTGAAAAATTGAATTCGTCCAGAGAGTTGAAGTTTCTATGATAAATTTGACCATCGAAAGAGTGAAACACTTTTTCATGACTTTTAACTCGTGGAGCTAACTTCATGTTATTACAATGTTTATTATTGCTATTGGATATTCATGGAACAAAAATTGTAACTTTTGCTCTACATTTTTCGACGCTTCCAGGGTAACGTTATTCACATAATTGACCTTGAAGAGGTAATTATCTGAAGAAATTCTTGATGTCTCATAAGAAATGCACATTAAAAGCTAGATGATAATGTTTTTCATTTTGAGATTTAAATTAATCAACCTCCAAAGGCGCCTTTTTGTTGAGTTTTCAACATTTTCTAGACTATTTTTTTCGATGATGAAGGTTAATTTGATCCTAATAAACATTTCACTTTAATTTCCCAAAAGTGAATCAAAGCTAAATGCTAATCAACATTTATCCCAATTTAATGAGCTTTTGTCAATTAATAGGATTGAACAAAAACAGTATTGTTTCCAATGTTTACTTTGATGATTGAAGTTTAAGCTTAATGAATTTTGTGCCACAAAAGCTTGATTGACTCGGAGTTTGATCAGCAAATATTTTGCCTTTTTACTTCAACACTTTTCATTCGTTAGTATTTACCAGAACTTTGGCGACTTTGTCGAGTATCGAGTAAGATTAAATGGATTTATTGTCCATTCCAAGGCATTGATCGTGAAAGTCTCAACTCGAAAATACAAATCTACAGATTCAAGAAAATGAATGATTTCAATAAAACAAAACAGGATATTTCAGCTCATAATTTGTTCAAATTTTAACACTGAAACATTGAATTGAATGAAAGTTATTTCAAATAGCAAATAGTGATTATTGATCAATATCTTTTGATTGCTTATGATTGAATCTAATAAAGATTTCATGTTTGACTTTAAAGGCTCAATTAGAATCTTAAAATCCAGATAATACTTGAGATTATATAAAAAATTAAGTCAGCTTAACTTATTGGGATCGATTATAAAGCAAATGCATTTCAATTAATCATTGTGATTATCTAAAGACTGAATTCCCAAACCAAACCATAAATTAATCATTCAATCCAAAAGCATTATTTGAAATGCTAAGAAACTAAACTTATTTAAAGTGAAAAGTAGAACAAAATTTTCAGATGAACACGGAAACTTTGTTTCAAAGCTTTTCCATGATTAGCCTTTTACCATGAATGACTAAATTGGAAACTTTAATGAATAAAATATAAACTCACATTGAATTAAAGCATAAATTATTAACCGAGGCTCAATGGTCAATGGAGTTGAAACATTGGATCGAATGTAATTTTCAAATGAATTGCTTGAAATTGGGAAAGTTGAATTTCGTTTGAAATTAAAGACAAAACAAAATGAAAAGGCAATAATTAGATAATCTCATTTGGAGTTACCTTTAAAACAATTTAACCAAATAAGTGAAGCATCTTGATTAAATGGAAAACCTTTGAAACTTTGTTCTCATTTTGAGTAACAACTTATTTAATTGAAACGAAAAGAGCGAAAAGTTTTCCCATTAATTGTTTATCATGCCTTTTGATACGATGGTTTGAGTAAGGCTGAATTGTGGGATTGGAAGGAAGCTTCAAGATAAACTGTTTCAAGTATAATTTCAATTAACTGGCAACATGATATTTGAATTAAGCTTGGAAGATGCCAAGAAGGGAATTAGCAGAATCATGGTAATGATGATGTTTCATATTGAACTTGTTAAACGGAACAAACTAATTCAACTTTATCCCTGAAGGTTTCACTTCATTTTTGTTTGCTTATTTTCATGGAAAAATAAGGTTTCCTCTTTTTTCCCTCTTCTTTACATGAAGAAAAAACAGCAGAAAGAAAATGATGAACGAAACAAATTTTTATTGCTGTTTAATGGCTAGTGAAATTGTCATGTAACAACATTGTTGCTCCTATTATCATCATAATCTTCATGATCCTTACCATGAACTTCATCATGATCATCATTACCATTCCTTTGAACCCTGAAAATGAATCAACATCATATTATGCACAGAGCAACGATTTAAATGCAATTTTTTGTCCAAACCAGATTCGCTTCATCTATTAACTTCATGACATTTCATGCTTTCTTTGCTCTTCCTTTTGCCAAGAATTTCGATTCTTCATCTTCTTTCATTTTGTCGAAATGGTTCAATAAGAAAAAAGAACAATTTCGACATTTGATTTTCTGTTGTTTTCTGAGGTATTTCACTAAAGACAAAGATGATGAACTTGAGCATCATGAATAATCTCGATCCATCATGAGCCAATTGGACGAGACTATTTTGTCCTTTGATTTATCTCGTTTTGATGTTACGTTTTGAAGCAAATTGCCTTTTCTGTTTCTTCGAATTTTCTTTACTTTGTTATATCGATTATTGAACTCTTTTGGACATTCAGTTATTAACTGTTTTCATTTTTCTTGATCATTTTTCAGGTTGTCTTGATAATTTACGTTGTTGTCTTGATTGCTTTAATGGTTCGCGCTTCACCTGTTTATGACGAAGGGAAGAAAAGTCGACGAAGAAAGCGCAAATCTCGATTTCGTAATATGCTGGGGAAATGTCAAACTTTGGTTAAATGGGAAGATAATAAGGATTGTCCAGTTGATCCAGAAATGGGATTAACGAAACCAGTTAATCTTTAAATGGAATTGTTAAGATGATTGGATTTAGACTGAATACTTGACCAATTACTTTCATTGGTAAAACAGTTATTTTTATTTTATTCAATCATTGTCATACTCATAATCAATTGGATTGTTTTCATGGAAGACAGTTTATGAACAAAAACAATGAGATTCAATAAAAATGGTTAAATTTTGTTGAGGAAAAAAATTCGCATTCATTTCTTCAGATTTAAATTATAGCTTAAGTATTGTAAGTCAATTAAAAACAACTGTTTTTTTGAAAAAACCAAAAATTTCTAAAATTTCATTAAAGTTGAAACATTTAAAATTTAATTTGGAGCAAAAATTGGATTTTTTGCCATTAAAATTACTTTAAATTCACAAGCTTTTCCAATTATTGTGCCTTTATGGCTCTTTCAGTCATACGATCTCGCCTTTCCTTTCGTCAATTTTCTGTCGCAATGTTGGTTTTCTCACCGAGCCTTTGTACTTGTGATGATGATAGCGTGAAAAAGTGAAGGTGGAGAAGAGATGGAAATGGTGCTGAATGAACAGAGTTGCAATTAATCAAATCGAACAGTAGGTGACTGTAATAAAATAAAAGGTGGAAATTAAAAGAATTTTAAGATTGACGGCAATAGTCACTAAAAGAATGGTAAACTCTTTACTTTAGACTTGATCAGCATGCATCTTTGATTAAATTGTTCACTTCAATACTTTAAGACAGAGTTTATGGTCAGTTGTGCAAATGTTAATACGCAGTTGGATGACCAAGAATCTCTATCAACATCAAAAACATTTTCCTGTCAGCGTTTCGAGTTGAGTAAAGAACTAAGGCGTTAGAACGTTAAGCACCAGATTTTGTATTAAATTTTGCAGTCTTTTACTCGAAAGACAAAGTTTTACATTTACCCCTAATTCAAAAATAAGCCATCAACCAATATTCGCCTTCACTCAATGCTATAGAATACGGTTTCTGTATTTTTCCTCAGGCTCTATTTTACGAATTTCTCAGAGATCTGAATTTTGAAATGAGATTTCCTATTTTTGTGGTTGTATTTGAATAAAATTTTTCACAGGATCCACTCAGTTTGACACAAAATTTGTTACATTGACTTTATTCAATGATCTTTAAGCTTTAGACATAGACTTTTAAGCTTCATTTTCAAGTTTAATAGTAATGTATTACCAATGCTTTTTGTTAAAAGCAAAGGTTAATTTTTTGTTAACAACAGTGAAAAACAAAACGAATATATTACAATTTATTAATATGTTTCCATTCCCAGAATTAGTCTTTATACAAAATATTTTGAAACGAAAAAAAATTTAGAAAAAGTCTTTGATGGAAATGACGCAGTTGAAGGATTTAAACTAGAAAATTGTTTCAATTTAAAATTTTTGCTAATTCAATTTTGTTTGACAAAAATAATTTTACTTCTTAATGGCTTCGAACTAGAAGCTATAAGAAGTAATGGTGCGTGAGCGTACAAAAAGGAGTAAATTAATGTAGATTAACAAATTTGTTCATTTATTGATTTGTTGATTCACTTGTGCCCGTCCGTATCCATGTCTGGGTATGAGATGTAATAACTGGGTGCTTTACCTCCACGACCAAGTGTACCAGTGGATGAGAGCATTTTAATTGGCACAGGACGAAGAGTCTCATTACCATAGTAGGTGAGACTTGGGCGAAGGGTTCCATTACTGTTGGAGTTGGTGATTCCTGGTACATAACATGAACCACAAGTCATTGACTTAAGACATGTACAGGCGTTAGGAGCTCTTAAAGTAGCTGCAGCTGATAAGCCACCAGCTCCGGCAAGACCATGGTAAGCGGTGTTGTAGGCTGTATCGAGTGGCATTGTTGACGGTGATCGTGCTCGAATGACGCAAATTATGAGTATCAGTATGCAGACAAAGGCAATAACCCCGGCTGCTATTCCAATAATCATTGTGTCCACTTTGGTTAGTGCAGTTCGTCGATGGGTTGGATCGTGAGTTCGAGGTTTAATCATTCCTCGTAAATTGACTGATGATGAAGATGAATGGTGGTTAGGTTTACGGGTTGATTGGAAAATAATTTCTGGTTTTTTGTTTGAATTTGGTTGTTTCCTTGGTGTAACTGGTGTGGCCAGTGTAACTGGTTCAGAGATGATTTCAGTTGTTGATGTAATTGAAGATGAAGATGAAGAGGATGAAGATGAGATTGATGATGAATCTACAGATGATTCACTCAATATATCACCACATGTTAAATCTTCTGGTGTAAGCTCAATTAGACGATAGCCTCTCAAAGATTCGGGTCCAGAACAGGTCAACTTGTCTATTGAATCAATAGGCAGTTCATTTTGGAACCAATTAAGACGAGACATTTTCTCAGCTAACCATTTATACAATGGTTCAAGACTGCAGTCACATACAATTGGGTTGGCAGGAAGACCGTAAATTTTCATGTTGACTGGTTTAATGTCCAAAGAATCGAGGAATTTACCATTCAGTGAAGAAATTTCATTTGATGAGAGAGTAAAATCGATTCGAGTAGACATTGGAAGAGGACTGAACAAGTTACTTGGTATAAGGGATACCGAGGTATCTGTAAGAGTTAGACTAAGGGTTGAACTTTTGAGTCCATTCAAGCAGCTGGGTGAGAGTGAAGTCAACTTGCTACCCGTAATGAGAATCTCATTTAAACGAGGGGAAAAGGCCTTTTGAAGGTGACCCTGAAGATGGTCTTCCTTTACTTCAACACCAAGACGATCAAGTTTAGTTGACAGATGAGCGAGACACTCTTGAATAGATAAACTTTCGAGCGAAGGATAACCATACATGTAAAGAGTTCGTAGATTAACCAGTGAAACCAATGAGCTACAATCCAAGTTTGAAAGAGCCGTTAAATTGGAAATGTCCAAAATTTCCAATGATTTGAATTCTTTGAAATCATCTTTACGAATAGAAGATAAAGGATTGCCATTAAGATAAAGTGCTCGTAAATCGCTGGTTGAAGTTTTAAGGCCATTTATCAAGTTACCCAGCGAAGTGAGTTCATTTCGGGAAAGATCAAATGTTTCAAGGAGAGTAGTTTTTTGAAGAGTTGATGACTTTAAATGGGTTATATTATTTCCGCTAATGTTGAGGCTTTGTAAGAATGGAGTTTCCATGATTGAAGGTAAACTGTTTAGACCAGTAAAGGCAACATTGAGATTCCTTATGCTTTTGGGTTCAGACAAGAGTGAAGTTACAGCCTCTGGAGTCAAGGGATTATTGGAAACATCGAGTGATTTAATGTTTACCATTAAATTAACATTGGATGGAAGAGTGGTTAAACTATTGTATGAAAGGTCAATCGATTGTAAATTTAAATATTGATGTGAAAGAGATTCCAGAGGGAAAATGGTGAAATTGTTATGTGAAAGGTTAATCGTTTCCAGTCGTGAAAGGTATGATCGTGAAAACATTTCACTGGGCAAATAGTTGAGCCGATTGTCTGACAAGTCTAACCTTAATCGAGTTAAACCTTTAAAAGTTGCTCTATCAAGTGAGGCAATTGCATTGCCAGACAAATCAAGGGTATAAAGTAGGGTTGAATTTGAAAATGAATTGGGTCCAATGTAGGTTAATCCGTTAAAGGAAAGGTCAAGAGATCTTAAGAAAGGCATATTAGCGAAATCAGAAGAGTCCAGAGAAGCAATTTTGTTGCTTGATAAATTGATGCTAGTCAAGTGTCGTAGACCAGCGAGTATCTCTGCTGGAAAATAGGAGAGTTTATTTCGAGACAAGTCCAGTGTCTTTAACCGACGATGACCAGTAAAACTGTTTGGATAAAGGTAAGAAATGGAATTGTCCGACAAGTCGAGAGTTTCAATGCGAGTTCTAGGAGTAAAGTATTCGCCCTTCAATGAAGTTAACCGGTTAAAGGACAACTTGAGAGTCTTTAGTGAAGGTGTTTCATTAAAAGTGCCTGGCTTGAGAGTTGAAAGTTCATTGTAAGAAAGATCCAATTTATGGAGTCGATAGAGCCCTTGAAAGGCTCCCAATGAGATCTCTTTGATTCTATTTTTGGACAAATTGATTATGGTAAAGCTTGATCCATTGGTAAATGTACCTTCGTCCAGTTTTTCAATTAAATTGGCAGACAAATCAATTACTTCAAGATGAGTGTTTCGAGTGAAAAGAGATGGTGAAAGTGAACTAAACAGGTTGTGAGATAAATTACAGTGTCGCAGTGAAGGAAGGTCAATAAGTGTATCAGGTTCAAGGGTTGACAATTCATTGCTGGCAAGGTTAAGTATCATAAGACGAGGAAAGGTTAACCTGGGTAACTGAGTCAGTTGATTAAGACCCAAGTCTAGGCCTAGAATGGCTTCAGCAATGGGATCAAAAAGGTCTTGACTGACAGAAGCAATACCATTGCCATGAAGGTTTAAAAGGCGAAGATTTTTACTCTTTGAAGCGAGGTAACTGGGTAAATATGTTAACCTGTTGTATGCCATTGATAATTCATCAAGAGAGGAACCAATCGAGAGAACCGATTCTTCGGTTAATTCAGTTATCCGATTGTAATCGAGAAATAATTTCCTCAAAGAAGTAAGTGGATACATTAGATGAACTGGAAATGATTCAAGTGAATTATCTGTTAAATCAAGAGTTTCCAGTTTAGTTAATGGAGCAAACAACTGTTCCTCTGAAAGATCCAGCTTACGAAGAGAGTTGTAGGACAAGTCGAGGGTTCGAAGTCGAGGTAAACCAGTGAAAACATGATGATCACCAAGAGAAACCAGATTATTTCGTGATAAATCCAAGTATTCAAGTGAAGGTAAATCACCCAAACCAAGTCCATCTTTTTCCAGAATCTCAATCAGATTAGAGCCAAGATACAGTTTGCGCAATTTACGAAGACCATTCAGTGTTTCAATTGGTACATTGTCCAGCAAGTTTGATGAAAGATCAAGAATTTCAAGAAAATTTAAACCTTCCATTGCATTGGGCCGTAAATGGGTCAACTGGTTATGGCCAAGGTAAAGCTCAGTCAACTGGGTTAGGTGGGATAAAGAACCAGGTAAAAGGTTGGTCAATCGATTATCAGTCAAGTTAAGAGTTCTCAAAGAGTTGGACAGAGATTTTGGTAAATCATCGGCTGTAAGTTCCGTTAGACGATTAGATGCCAAGCCAAGTACCTTAAGGGTACGCAGTTGAGATAAAGATGGATAAGGTACGTCTTTAAACTGGTTACCATTTAGATTTAATTGCTGTTGGATAATTTAATGAACAAGAAAGAAAACAAGAAAATGAATAAGTTATAAGCTCTTACAGAGTGAAAATGATGATGGTGATAATGATGATAATTGTTATGGTTTATTATAAACATGAGAGGGAGGAAAACATGAATTTAGATTATTGTTTCAATGAATTAAAAGGGTTTGGTTTTAATCATCATCTTTGTTTTAACTTTTAATCTTGCTAATTTCATCCTTTTAATCGCTCGCAATAATGCACTTTAAACATTGTACATTGAAAATGGCCATTAACATCTTTACCCTTTATTGGATTTTACATTTACAGTTACAATTTATTCTGGTAATTGTAATGATTAAAGAGAAATTTGTATTTTTGTTCATTAATAGAGTTTAAACCACTACGTTTAGGGTAACCAGTATTTAATCAAATGATTAAATTGTATAAACTGATGCCTTTCTGAAATTGGTTAACTTGATGGTTAACTAACACTGTTAACTAAAATGCACAGTTTGCTCTAAAGACAGTGATAATGAGAATGATTAGACCTGATAAAAAAGTCAAAAATTAAAATGAAAATGATAAGAAACCTAAAATGAAAATAGGAAAACCCATTGAAAGCAATGGAAAATCAAGACAAAATTGTGTCTTGAAAATTGAAAAAAAGTGTTGAGATTAGATTACATAGTGGTTTAAATCAGTTAAACCACAATATCTCGAAGCTATGAGATAAAACTCTCGGGCTTCGCCCTCGAGTTTATATCTCATAACTTCTCGATGCAGTGGTTTAACTATCACTTAACCTTACAATTAACAGCAAACAATTTAACCGAATGTCATAATTAACTGTAAAAACAGCTAAATCTGATTTACTCTTAACCACTTAAGGTCAACTTGAATCAATTTTAATTAGTTTTGACTAAATAAAAATGACCTTTACTTGGTCTAATTTAAATGTTGAGTTAAGATCAACAGTAAAGATTTACATTTGTAATTGTTGCGATTGATAACAGATATTGAAAAGTGAATAAAGTGTAACTTTTTGATTAAAATAGCAAGTAAAGGTTTTCAGGTTTCGTCAAACCTTATGGATCGATATGACAAGTTTAACCCAAACTTTCCACTTTTTTTGTGATACTCTTTTTTTCTGGTCCTTCATTGAAAATTATCCGGTTTAACGAAGCTTGAAGTGTTTTACTGGACAACCTGATGACCACTAATCATGATGAATTCAATCAAGTGATACAAAAACATATTTTTAGAAGCTCATGAGATACGGAAAAGTGAATTCAATCAAATGTGTATTTTTTTATATTTACCAGAAAATCAATTTATCATTGATTTGGAGTTAACTTTTTTTCCTTCTCAAATTCATTTTGATTCAGTTTCAGGAGCTGCTTTTTTCTTTGCTTCAGAATATTATTTTTTTCACCAAATTTTCTTGGTTCCAGCAAAATAACCAAATTAAATGAATTCAATTCGCCTCAATGGATCAAAATCAAACCAACAAACTAAAAAGCATAAAGACAAAGCTGATTAACATAGAAATGAATTTTTCTCAAACGATCAACTGTGACTCTACAAATAAATTGGCCAATTGATTTGCAAAGAAGTGAAAAAATGGCAAAAAAAGTTCACCTAATATTGAGGAAATGTATGATAAAGCATGAAAATTAACCTGAAAAAAGACGATCAACTGAGACAATAAATCACAGTTGGATATTCTGGTTAATTGTAAAGATGAATGATGATTTAACAACAATCTCAATGAAGTATCATTAAGAGATAAAGAGTTGAGTTGTCATTGAAACTAAAACAGCCAATAAAGTAAATTGGGAAAATTTTAAATCAACTGTTGGTTTAAGCAGCTTTGTAATGATTGAAATGAATGGTAAAAATGATTGTTAAATAACAAGAAATGTTGCTCATCTCATCAGAAGCAATCTTATCAAATAACAATAATGATAAACATTTTCTGATGATGATGATGATGCTTCTCCTTTTTCACTTGATATTATAACTAATAGATGAGTACAAAATGAGCAACAGGAAAACACGTTTCAAGTGTATCATCTTCATCATCTTCATTTTTGTTGATGAACTAATAACAAAAGGCAACAATTGGCTTTTAAGGAAGGTAAAGAGTAAGAGAGGGAAAAAGACTCCTACAATTCAGGTTAACCTGGTGGAAGAAGCAGCATGATCTTATTTATCATTCAATAGCACAGGTAACAATGTTAACGTGAGAACGTTCAAATCCCTATTCTCAGACAAATTAGCAACACAAATGCAAAAATTGCAACAAGTTTACCTTTTTCAAGTTACGATGAACAAGTTCAATATTGGTGGAAAAGTTGAGTAAAGAAAAACAGAAATTACAAGAAAGACAAGGACAATATTTCACATTCTAATCCTACTATCTGAATAAGATTGACATTCACAGCTTCTTGGAACAATTTTCATGAGGATTCAATTTGACAGGCTAAAGGAAACTTGAAAAGTTGACAAACAAAAACGACAAATGACTTTAAAGCTTTGCCCAGTAATACAATTGCAACTTGCAAAGGTACAATTCAGTCTCATCGAGTTATTGCACTTTACTTCAAATTCACAGTTTTATTCACAAATGCTATTCGTTTATGAATTTTTCATTTTTATTTGCAATTTTTATTATGGCACATTCACTGCTTCATGACCAACTGAAAAGATAAAGTTTTTATTGCTTATAAAGTTTATCCTTTCAATCGATCATTTTTTCAAATCAATTTTTAGCGACAATATTAATAGCATTTAAAGGCTATAATATGCTTATTAAAAGGTAAACTTTCTTGAAAGTCAACTTTTTTGTCAACTTTTAAGTTTATCAAAATGAACTGTTGATATCGAGTCTCAACTTCAAAACACACTCGAGTTGTGATTCAATCACGAGATATCAAGAATTGATGAATGATTTATAAATTTGACAGAATTTTTGAAAAGAAACAGAATATCGTTTTGTACCAAAGATGATTCCCAGAAATGAAGCATCATGAGAATTTGACACTTTCATGTTATTACTCGAAAAACAAGTGGATAATGAAACAATGGATCTTTTGAAAAATGTTACAATTACATTGGCGTATTAATAAATCAATCACTTAAGAGTGAAAATTTACCCAACCATTGAATCCAGCACTTATCAAAATTGACTTCAAATTTAACGTAAAATGTTGCTAATCAAATAAGATCAGACTTCCAAGACTGACTCAAATAGACTTTTGTGAGTTTTACCAATCATGAAATGCACATGAAATGTTGACCATTGAATTGACGAGCTTTTACTTGATCACTTTATCTCATCAAATTAATTTTAAATAGTTTTTTAAATGAATGAAATCCCTTTGCAATTCCTCTGAATAGCCTTACAATCTTTGAATCTGTAAATTGTCCAATCAAGGATTTGATAGATTCATCTTGCAAGCCAAGTTTAAATCATTAATTAAATTAATTAATCTGAGTTTGAAGCACATTCACTATACAATAGACTGATATCAACATTTTATTCAGTGACAGAAGTTTTTGTTACACTTTTTAATGCTTCATCAACTGCATTTGATTTTTGCAGTATTCAGATAATTGTTTCATTTACCACTCATTTATTCATGCAATAAATACATGACAAGTGATACATTTTTTTCATGTTATCTGACTGGGATGAAACCAGGGATGAGAATAGTTTCATATTAATTAATTTTCCTGAACCATTGTCCTTTTATCAACATTGAAATTATCATTGATCACAATAAAGTAATAAACAATTGATAACATTAAACTCATTAGGCAGTCTTGTCTGGTTTTAATACACTTTCAGGGCAACAATTTCATGATAATGTGATATTTTGAAACTTCATTTTACATGTTTATGATTGAGATAATTTAGTTGAATAATTGTTAAGAAATTAATTCAAAAAAGTAAACGCAAAGGCAATTTATCTTGAAAAAAACGCAACACATTTTATAATCGGTATTATTCAAAGTTTCATCCTCTTGAGATTTACATAATTAGCCCACTAATGAGATACTTTAGTCAATATTAGCAGTGAATAATTATTGAAATGCATTTGTTAAAAGAGTTAAAATATAGTTCATAAATTTCAATACAAAATAGGCCAAAAAGGTTCGAATGTTTACATTGAGTCGACTCGAATTTTGTGCACCTTTCAGTGACCAAAGATCATTTCAAGTTGAATAAACTGTCCATAAGAATCAAAGCAACTTTAATAATCAGAATAACCATCAATACAAATCGTTGTTGCAATAATAATGTGATAATCTTAGGTTATCCTTCAAGATGAAACTTGAAATGAAAAGTTTAGACATCTTTAGTTGCAACTTTTGACAATGATAAATTGTTTCAAATGTAATCTGTTGTCACAGTTATAAGGCAAAATAAATCAATGAATCAACTCAGCTTCGAGTCTAAATTTAGAAATGTTTAGCTGTTTAAATAAATCTTTAGTCCAGAGTTGGACAGGGAAAGTTATAGTCAGGGCTTTTCATTTCAACAGATTTTATGCCAATGCATAATCTCTCGTCTCATGTAAAGTTATCAATGTCTATATCAATATATTACTTGTCAAAGTTACTGATAGCCATTGATATTGTTAAAACGTTAACTTCCATCTTTACTTTAGTCATCCGACAGTTAGTTGATAATAATAGCGATTGCGAGTTTATCAAAGCGATTTTTTGCTAAAATAATATTCGAAATACAGTAGATTCTCGCGTGATGCATATTCTTGGTCGATCGGCCAATCGACAGCTTTTAAGGTGCCTAGGTAAAAAGAACGCCATCTTGCTGGAATTTACTGGAAGTTTAACTCACATTTTTACTTTAAGCAAGAATCTACTGTAATCAATTCAACATTAGCAAAGTTAAACCATTATTCTGGCGAAGTAATCACAGAATGACGGAAATTAATGTCAACACGATTAACAAGTTTACTCAAAGAAATATTCAAACTGTCAATTGAATGTTATTTCGATATCATCATTTTCACTGTTCAATCTGTCACATTTGCTGCAATTGCAAGATACATTTCCTGACATCATAAAGTCATTCATCTTTTCATAAAAAAGCTGGCAAACTTACGAAACAACTGAAACAATAAACGAACCAAAAAAAGTGATAAAACACCGTTGATACTGTTAATAATGTCAAGCTTGATGAGGTTCAAAATTTTGCACCTAGCAATGGGCTGTCACTCGCAATCAATTTGAATCATGATTATCAACGAACAGCGCAAAATGTCGGATAAAAAGACAATCACAACTCTTGTTGCCCTTTAATTATGCATACAAAAACGGTAAAGTTGTCCGCTTGAAAAGCGCCAAAATGGATCCACTTCATGATGGATCAAATGTTAACCAAGTAAGATTAACCTTAAACCTTGAATAAAGATACACATTTCAACATGATATTATTCACGTTATCATTAACATTCAATCAACTCTGGTTGAAACCATTAACGCGAAGAAAAGAGAATCTTTTCTCATTATTTTCTTCACCAACAGTACTTGTTTCACTTGATTGTTGCTTCCAACATCATGATAACGACTTGAAATTTACAAAAACTACAGTTAACTTCAGTTAAAAATATTCATCTTGATAATCAGTTCAACCATATTTTACCCTTTTTTGGCAAACACAGGTTACAACCTTTTAATAACCAATTATCCGGACCATCAAACCGTCAATACAACTATTCAAGAGTGAATCTCAGGAAGTAAGTAAAAGGTCATCATCTTCATTATCCTTGTCATTTTCATTGCCAATGTCACGTATCATGAAAATGAATACAAAATTGATTCAAAATGGTCAGCTAAATGACCGCAGTTTCGACCAAAAATTCAATATTCACCAGTTGGAAAGTTACAATAAAAGAAACTGAATGTAAACTGAAAAGAAAAAGTTGAATAAAATGTTTTCCATTCATTCCAATGAACATTCAGCTTTTGCTCAACCATATTGGTCTTGTTAATTGTTATGATAATGCTTTTGGTCAAGCGAGCAAGAAAAAAGTTAACAGATATTAAATCAGTTATGGTTGGCTTAATGTGATTTCAAGATTAGGGTTCAACTGTGAAGATTCAATTGATTTTTTTTCCTCTTTACTTACTTTTCTCAAGGTCAAGAAAACTAGTGACCATTGAGTAGGTTGAAATGGACAGTAAGGTGCTGGTGAAAGGGATAATGGTAAAGTTGAGTAAACTTATTTTCTCTCTTTTTACTGCTTTTCTGTCTTGCTTTTTTCACCAAGTTTCAGAAGAAATGCAGAAATGGTTCAGCAAATGATTGATAATCATTTGCAAGATGATGATTATCATGATGGAAGTGATGATAAAATAATAACCGTGAAGAGAGTTTATTTTGGATTCAAGTTTCTTCTCGTCTAACTTCATTTTATATTCAGCTATAACAAGTTTACGTCAAGATAAATATTCAACATGTAAATAATCAATGAACTCGATAATATCATGATATCAACTTTTACCTTATTATTAATCAATATTAATGAATAAATGCATGTTTACCTTTTGCCACTTCCCACAACAATATAAGCTCAATGCATAATGTTTATTCACATTGGAGAGGTTCGGTGATATCATCAAATATGGAATAAAATTTTCAAAATCATTTTCTTTTTCAAATCGAAACATGACAATAAGTTTCAAAAGTTTTGTTGCAATTTCAAATTCTTTAAGTATTAATAAATCAAACCTTTTCATGATAAGAATTTTCGTATTTCTCAATTTTTTCTCATTCCTCGATAATTCTTATCAATTTTTTCCAGACTTTGATTCATCAATTGAAACGATTGTTCAAATAATTGTCGACTCTTCGTCTTTCAGAACTTTGAAAATGTCAGATTAAGCCATCATGAAATGAATATTTCGAAATATTTCTTTTCTTAATGAATCAGTTTACTTCGATTGTTACCTTTTTGCCGATTTTAGATTTTGTTCAATTCCGATTATTCTGTTCGGAAGAATATGAATTTTTCATAATTATATTGATAATCAAGACAAAGAACTGACATTGTTTTGGAAAAGTTTCAAGTTTAAGTTTTTTTAAAGTAAACTTGAAATGTTTGCTTGCTTAAGTTGGATCATTAATAAATCTAATTGCTCAGTAAACCTGTCTTAGGTATCATGATAATTGTTTAGTTAATCAATGGCTTCATGGATCAGTTATTAAACTTTGAAGGGTAAATTGTGTTCATTCAATTTTTCATGTCAACATTTGTAATAATTTAAAGTTAAAAAACTCTGATTATCCTTAAACGGCGATGGAGCAATTAGTGAATGTTTCAATAGCCATATTCATTTGTTGAGAAACGTCAGGAAATAGATTTCAGATGAAGTTCAAGAATCACAAGAAACATACAAACATGGAAATGGATTATAACCAGGTATAAGGTTGCTCGAATAATTATTTTAGGAAAAGACGGTGAAGAGAAAAATGTCAACATTAAAGGTAAAAGGCATGAGATGGTCATTATGAAGGTGGATGATGACGATGACGATGATAATGATAATGTTGCTGGTTGTGTGTCAGTAAACAGGAAGTAGTGACCAGGTAAATGAATGGTGAAAAAGAAGAGTTGAGTTGACCTTTTATCAGCTAACTTGAAGCACCTTGAATGGACCATTTCTTTTGTTCAATTTACAAAGATTATGATCCAAAGTAAAACAAAATTGTAGAGAGAGAATCAAGAGAGAACCTGAAAGAATGAGGTCAGCATGAATGGCCATTCTCATTTGACCATCTTTATCTCTTTTTCTTCTTTTTTTGTCTTCTTCTTCTTCTTTTCCCATCTTCATTATTTTACCATGAGATTCACTTGTAATTCACAAACAAACAAACACATTCACACTTAAAGGTCACTTGAATGGTCAAAAATTTAACATCTTAAATACGTAAATACAAGTCCAATCAGTTGATCAAATTTTTGCTTCAAACCGCTTCGAAAAGCCAACAATTAAAACAATCATTAAACATTGACCAAAGCCAAAGACAAAAGTGATTTTTCCAAGTGAAATTTATCTTCACTTTCAACTTAATCGGCGTCTAAATGCTGGTGGACTTTGTTTTGAACATCGACTTTGGTCTTGAATTTGATGAGTTTAATGATGAGTGATTAGTTTTTGTGATTGAATGGAATTGAATTGCGGCTAAATGTGATTTTAATTTGGCTTTTATCATTGTGGTTGCGGTGAAACAATCGTGAAATGAATCTTATGGTTGAGACTAATAGCCAATTAGCATGAAACAATATAAATATCAAAATTAGATTGTTAACAATGCAAGAGTTTAATGCAACTCTAATTATGTTGATATATTGTATTCCTATTGATGAGCTTTAATTAAAGAGCTTTTTCATTGAGAGTTTCAAGTTGTGATTAAAATGATATTTTTAGACTCATTAATAAGAGTCTTGTTAACAATGGAAAGTGAACAGTAAAGTCAATTGTATTCGAGTTTTAATCAAAACGGATTAAATTACTATTTTTCATTTGTCACGCCAATTGTCAATAAAAAAGAGCTTCAGATTAACAGAATCAGATTATCGATTTGAATATCTTAAATTGGATTTGCTTTCTTTTTTCAGTAAACTGTAAATTGCTATTGAACAATATAACATTGTTCAAAGTAATCAATATTGTCATCATTAATGAAAATGATACATGCAACATGGTAACAAGCATAACAAAACATTAATCCAATAGCTATTAAATTACATCTGTAATTAGCTAAATTATTGATCTATTTTTACATTTCACATTTGATATTGAGTTTCATAGTTTACTTAGCGAATCGCCTCATTTTCATTGGAATTGCTAATTTCAATATTTTCGTATTTAATTAGCTGGTTAAGCTGTTAGCTGTTGACAGTAAAATTGAATAGATTACCGATGAAAGTAACGGTGATTGAAAGGTTAAATTAACTTTTGATACCAAGTTCAATTCAAAGTGATTCAATACTTCCCTAAACAGAAGCCAAATAGGAAGTTGGCAGATGGAACAATGAAACTTTTGAAACAAACTGTAGACAGAAAGAGTAAAAAATCAGACAGAAATTACAGAATTTTCAATGAAATTCTCGGGTTTACAGATCTTACAAAAGTAAAAGGATCATCTAACTTATTGGTTCATTAATTGTGATTTGTCCAGACAAATGAGCTTCACAGCAACGACCAAGAAAGTGACAAAGTTTCATCAAAAGATTGCAAGTTTCCTTGGACGAGACAAGAGTAAAGATCATCGGGTATTTCGGCCTTTCCTTAAAGTCACTATTTGATGACCTTTCTCATTTCTAATTCTTGAACCAGAGCTCATGCTAACCTGGTAACAAATCATCAAAAATATCGATCGAAAGTCTTTATTGTAACAAGAAATTGACAAAAACTTGAATTTGTTGATTAAAGCTGATTTAACTCGAGTAAAATCAACAGATTTATCAACACTTCTTGATTGTTTCATTTTGATCCAATTTTTGTAATTGATAAATCAAATATTCACTTGCAATTATGTTGTTAAAGCGATCAATTGGCTATAAAGTTAGCTCAACAATTAATTGATGAGAATTAAGTGATTAACTTAAAGGTAATTTGGTTGAACTTCAAGGATGGATATCAAATTAAATTAGCACTAAATTGATTTTGTAAATGATTGAAAAAAAGAGAAACGGATTACAATGATTTATTACCAAAGAATGCAAGAAATGATTTTACACTCCTAACTGATTATGATTAAATCTGTCTTTTACAATTGAAGTAGTTTTTTATTATTATTATTAAGGGCAACAAACCCCATTATCATGAATTATCATGAAACACAGACAGAGTAACAGTAAAGAAAGGGAAAGAAAAGGTTTGCATTACCATGATCATTATCATAAGGGTGCCCGGTTGATATTAATTGAAATCACAAGGAAAGGAAAAAAGTTAATCATTAGAATAACATTTTTATAATTGAGATTCGTGATTTCAAGGTAACAATTTAGCTCAATGTAAATCCACCTCTTTAGGTATAACTTCAATTAACACCAATTTAAAAGGCCATAAAGGTCCATTGATATACATAATCAAATGGTATAACCTGTGCGTGATTGGTTAAGTTTATGAGTTTTGAGCAAATTATTTTTATAATGAATTTGCAATGAAACATTTTCTTATTGGATTAACCTTCATAATCAAGCTTCATCAAACCTTTGAATCAATTTTGACTCATGATAATGAAGCCGATAATCTGAAAATGTTTCATTCAAATTCTGAAACAATGAGATTCAATATTCAATTCAAGATTCAAGGTTTAAAAGTAATTCTATCGAGTTAATTTGGTAATTTTTAAAGATTTAAATTCGCCCATTTAAGCTCTCAATGTTTATTCAGATTAATCTGTTGTTACATTGTCATGATATTGAAATTTTGTTGAAACTTGTGATTAAGTTTTATCCTTTCTTCAAATCTTGTGAATCACATTATTCAATTTAAGTATCTTAAGTGTTTCTGATTCTGTGAAAAAACTGTAAAACCAGATAAAAGAGTGAACCAGAAATGAATTGATGAAACCTTTTGATTCAACTTAATTATTTCATTCAAGTTGAAAAAATGTTCATTTCATTTCCTAAATCGATGGGTTTGCATGAAACTTTCAACGGAAATTGTGGGCTGAAAATTTAAATTCAACGGTTAAACAGTTGCAAGTGTTGAGATGAAATTGGACAATGAATAAAGGAAATTAACTATTGATGAGCAAATTTGATTAATTTAAAGTAAAAATGAAACGAAAGTTATTCTCAATGATTTGGGTCTTTTGTCTGTAAAGATCAATACTGCTATCATTGAACTAGGAATTGGTTTTTTTGTTGAAAAAAAGGAGAAGAAAAAGTTGAGAGGAAAACGGTTCAAGAATTGAAGGTGTGAATGATGTGGATGGAAAGTACATTGAAAATTAAGAAAGCATGACAATGATACTTGGAAAGGTAAAAATCAGTCAACAATTAGCAACAACAGCAGTTGATGTTACTTTTGTTTGGAGATGGCGAAAAAACTGCACAACTGATAAACAGGTTAAAAATAAAGGTAAAGAGAGAAAAGAAGACAATTTTTGGTGAGGAAAAGAGGAAAATCTCATTAAATTTTACAATGAAAATAAGCAATAACAAAATGAAAGTGACATGCTGTCAGTGGTGGGAATTTAAGGTAAAAAAATGAGTGACAATCTGAGCCAAACAATGGATCAGAGTTACATAAAAAGTCGACATTTTCAGTCAAAGAGACGAAAACATTTTTTTGGCGCATTTCATTGATACCGATGCGAGTTGAAAGTATTACCAAAAAGCACATTATCACGCCTGAATTTTGGTTAACCATTAACCGAAAATTGGATAAATTGATATTCTCCTGAATTCAGTGTGAACTTTAAGTGGTCAAAAAGAGTAGGAACATTTTATGGTGAAACAGTTTAATTAACGATGAACCCGGTGAAACCCACAAAGATGGTGAAAGACCAGTAAACCTTGACCAGTTGATTCAGGTTAACCCAAAATGGCAAGCTTCAATTTTCTGATAACAAATGTCATTATCATGATTATCATAACTCTGAGTCTTATCATTGGCCATTTCCTCTGCTCAATCACGCTGTGATCATTCCTTTTAAATCATCATCATATCCATCATCGTATTCATTAATGTAAATGTTTTTTCAAGAAAAAAGCAAAATTATCTCAACAATTGAGTTATGCATAAATCAACTTAAGCACTTCCTTTCAACTCATCTCAACTTTCAAACCATTTTGCTTTTCAATACAATCTTCATTTTCACCTGTAATCGAGTTACAGTGCGTTTACCGTTTTGGTACATCAATGAAAGGTTCACTGAATCGCTTTGTTTCAATCTCTTTTGGTGCAAAATTTCAATGAAATGATATGCATTGGTAAAGATTAACAAAAATTGAGATTAAATCTAAAGATGATTCTTAAGCTCATCCTCACTTGTATAATCAATTTACAAGAAACACTTTCCTGGTTAATCCATGGTCAATGATTTAACACAATAAGTCTCACGAAAACGAAGCTTTACTTTCACAATTGAATCATGAGTCTTTAGTTAATGTAAATTGCGCTAATTTGATTTTAAAAACATTGACTGTCTCAAGAAGCGTATTAATAAGTGAATCAAGAGATTCATCTTGATTAATTGCAATTAAAAAGGTGACAATTGTTCAGATTCGTTGTTGCATACAAAGTATTTTTACAATGCAATTTAGACCATTTTTCATACAAAATATCCAACAATTTATTGAACTTTAACATCTTTTTTTAGTCCAACAAATTTCCTATTCTTTTGTCACTCCAATTAAAGGGTGAAAAGCTTGGTGCAATTTGCTTCATCATATTGAGTTTTGTTCAAACAATTGATAATTTTTATTGTAACAATGAAAATGTGATTCTGATCAACTTGGAAGTCGACTTATTTTTTTCTTCTTATTATAATTGAGTAAGTCAGAAGTAACAGTAAATGGATAGCAATAGGAATGACCTGAATAGTGATGGTGGTTGGTAAAGATGATAATGAAAGACTGAATCATGGTGAGACTTGATGTGGGTAAGTGTGTAAAATGAGCCCAGTGAGACTAAACCATTTTATTGGCTGGACAATTGAACTATAATTGACGTAGCAATCAAATAATGATAATGATAACAATAAGAAGAATCATGTAATTATTGTTGTTCCTCTTCTTTTTTTTTGCTTCTCTCTCTTTAGCCTTATTTTGGGACTCACTTTTCATTTTAACCTTTGTGACAATTGACAGTTAATGATGGTTATGATGATGCTGATTATAATCAACTTTAACAAGAAAACATTTGTCAAGGTAAACTGGTGAACAAAAAAGGTTATCATACAAAATGGTTACAAGTTGTCAAAAATGGAGGGAGAATTGAACTTGTTTAATTTATCAAGCAAACACGAATCATGTACAAACAAAGAGCTTAAATTGATGAGTTAAAATGGGCAAAAAATCGCTGACAGAACAAGGCTAAGATGAGGATGAATGATGATGATGAGCCTGATGAGGCTGATATTCAGTTAATCAAGAGGTTTAAGGGTTAATCCTATGCGAAATGTTTAAATTGATAAAATGTTGGTTTTTAGTTTGGGTTATTGTTTTATCAAATGGTGATTAACATGCTTTTGATGCATTTTTGTATAAATATATTATTGCTTTCTTGAGACTATTTTTACGATTGGTTTAGTTTGAAGTGAAGATGGCTCTTCTATCAATCAGAGATTTGCTATTATATTTATTGTGACCTTTTCATGGGAAGATCATGATTGTTTGGTTACGCCATGGGAATCGGAGAGTATATTTTGGATCATGATTGAAGGTTGAATGAAACTTGCGCCAAAATGAGAAAAGGTTTGGGTTTTTCATTTTATCTGGATCAAGATTAATCCAAAGGAAAAAGATTGAACTGATGATACAATGGTGACGGTACTTTTGACGATGAAATTTGATCATTTTCCTTTCAGTCTGTCAATCTGTTTCTCTGGCTGCTTCAATTTAACTCTAATTTGTTCTCAAGACAATTTTAAGATTAAGCAAAGTATATTAGGATTATTGGGATTATTATTACTATTATATGAGATACAAGTTGGGTAAAAGCTTAGACAATCGATGATGATTACAATTCCCATCAATTATTAGATTGAAGTAAATGATAATAAGTTAAAGGAAGAGAAAGAAAAAGCTTCTTTACTCTGTAAAATGCGCTATTTTGATTCACTTGACTGGTAATGGCAGGTAACAAAAAAGCAATAGATTTGGATGATTTGATTGGTGATGGTGATTGTAAAATGGTGAATAATGAGAACAAAAAATAAGTGACTTACCGTTAAATTTTTAAGACCTTTAAATATGTTGGAATCCAATGCTCGAAGTTGGTTGTAAGATAAATCTAAGACTTGTAATGAGGAGAGAAGGTAAAATTCATTGGTTGAAAAGATTGGATTCAAAGTATCACCAAGTAAATTGTGAGAAAAATTAATCTCAATCAGAAAGGGTTCAATTCCGTCGAGAAACCTTTCGTGAAATCGACGCAAAAGGTTGTGCGAAAAGTCCAGTTTACGTAATTTAATTCCACTGGCAGTGAATAGCTGAGATTGTAGACTTTGAATTCCTGCATGACGTTGAGTGTAACTGGACACTCGACGACCAGTGTAAGTCGGAAAGGATAAGGAAGAGGCAACTTGGAAGGGACCGAAAAAAGGTACTGAATCACAATTGATGTGGGTTGAATTGTTGGGTTCTAGGGTACAATAGCAAGGGAGGCTTTGGAAACCATATGGATCAGGTAAGTCCCGGCAAGGTATTGATTGATGATATTGATAGTAATTGGCATTCAGTTGCTGCGACTGTTGTGGCTGTGGTTGTTGTTTGGGTGGTTGCTGTTGATTTTGAGCTGGTAAACTGTAATTTTGATACCTATGATTGGGATTTAATGTCAAGGATGGCGATGGTCGAAGATGATAATTTGGTTGAGCATTGGATGTTGCTGTTGGCAGCCGAGGTTGACAATTCACATGCCTGGTTATTAAACATAAGTAGACAATTGTTAACAGTAAAAAGGATATCACATTGAAGTTTCCATGATTGGCATTGGCTTGAAATAGAGCTCGGTTGTGAACACTTTTCCCTTTTCTTGAAGATGGTCCAGAATAAAATAACTTCAACATTAACTGCAATCCTGGAAGGTTTACTTTACTTTTAAAACAATGACTGGACATGAAAGGTATAAATTGTAACGCATATTGTTGACCGTTAACTGGCGAGTCTCGGTCTGTTTGAAAACTTGATGTTGATGATTGGGTTGACAACTTGTATTTACATGTCATGGTTATGGAAGAGAAAAATTGATGCTACAATCCAATATAATGTGTCGACAGTCCGAAATATGTACAGGATAGTTGTTATATTTCGAAGACTGTCTGGAAATATTGCACCAAGGGTGAGCACAATGAACGACAATGGGTATTAACCAGAAACGAAGTCATCCGAATTGAATCCAATGCACCAAGAGTTGCTATTGATTAAAAAGAAATGAAGATGATAGAGAAAAGAGTAAATAATCACCAAAAATTAATTTCAATTGAGTCAGTTGTAGAGTTGTGATGGCAAAAAACAAAACACCGGGAAATTGGGAAAAAGTTTTCTTTAGGTAACTTGAGATATGTTGAGTTATGAACTGACGGAGCAAACCGTCAACTGAGACAAGTTAAAACACCAACTAAAGCCGACTTCAAACTTGGTTCTAGTTTGATGATCATCATCAGCAACCCAACGAAAACCGCTTTTTTGCCGTCAACAAACTGTTACTCCCGAATCCGTTGCTCTCTCAGTAGATGACAGCACAAATTGAGTTTTACTTTTTCCACCGTTAGATGGTAGTGTATGACAGGAACTTTCTAGACAGTGATTTGTAAATAGGAATGACAATTTGTATATAAGATGTAAAGTAACATTAATTTTCATCAAATCGTTTTTATCAAGTCATTATCTAACTTTTCTGTTTAAAATTGTAACTTTCAAAGTTTTATTGTTTTAAATCTACCTTTTTAAGTCATCATGAGTGTTATCATTAATTCTTATACCCAGGCTTTATCCAAGGTCATCCTTTCAGCTGTTGATTTGACAAATAAAACTGTGGATTATTATCTTCCTCCTTCCGATCAAGAAATTGAGGAGTCAATAGCCAACGATTCCAATCCTGATCAAACTGCTGATGATGCAGAAACCCTTCGAAATGTCATCAGAAAAGTTGGTGCTTTATCTAACAAAATGAGAGTACGAGTTACCAGAGAAGCTTCGTCCAAACTTCAATCATTATCTCAAAAAGGTCATGAAACTCTGGATACCGTGAAAAATACTTTTGATTTGGTGAAGCACACTAAGGTTGTGGAAGAGCTCGTTCGTCAAAGTCTCTCTACCATCTCCACTCATCCAACTAAAACATTGGCAAAATTGGCGGTTGCTGCTGTCGATTTAGCGGATAAAACTGTTGAATATTATCTTCCTGCATCTGATGAAGAACTAGCAGAAATAGAGAAGAATGGTGAACAAGAAAATAACGACTCAATTCCAGACCAAGAACCTGTTGATGCGGAAACTGTCCGAAATGTGATAAGAAGAGCTGGTAATCTGTCTAATAAGGTTCGATTACGAGTTACCCGACAGGCATCATCAAGACTCCAATCATTACAGAAACGGGGTTATGATACCTTTGAACAAGTGCGAAGCCACCTCGACCTGGTTAAATGCGCCAAAGCTTTAGAAGATACCGTTCGTGCAAGTCTCTCTTATCTCCCTGATTTCACCACTAAAGCACTGTCCAAAATGGCCCTCTCTGCATTTGATTTTGCCGATAAAACTTTTGAACATTATCTTCCCCATTCAGGAGAAAAGAAAGAAAAGGAAAAGGAAAAAGAAAAAGATTGCTAGACTGATAGTCAATAAGGATCAAATTCCAATATACATTTTTGTTAGCTTTATTTTTTAATCGAAACTTTACAATAAAAGTTATTGAAGTGTTTGCATTTTACTTGGCTGATTGCCTGAACAAAATTATTTATCAAGTTACACTTTAAGCTTAAATTTTAATACAATTATAATCTATTTTTTACAGGGCATGTATTGAGCATAGATGGTTTCATGAACATATTAGTTTTTGGATTGGCACAATCGGAATTGAATACTTTTTCGACGGAATCTAATAAATGTAACAGACTAGATTTTAGGTCATCCATTTTAACCATGTTTGCACTCAAATCAATTCGTATCTGTTCAACCTGTAAATTATCCAATATCCGTTGAGCTCTGAAAAACAACAAAAAATTATACGGAAACAATAAAATTAGAATGAATTTATGCAAAAAAATACAGCAAAATTATTGGAGAATTAGTAAACTAAAATTACAATTTAAATGAGGACTTACTTTGGATTTGATGTTAATGAATCAAACAGTTCTTGTAATAAGTTAATTCTATGGATCATGCAAACAGTCGATATTAATAGATATGTCAGCAAGATAATTATTGCAATATGGAGAAAAGGTAATTTAAAGTCACTGAAAAGGAGAAAAAAATGGTTATTTTAAATTAACAGTCAATGGTAATTTCATGAGATCTAGAATAATTATTATGACAGCAAAGATTAAACTTGAATGGCATTAGTTTTAATTTATCAATGATTAGCTAATCTGATGTGATATGTAAAGTTTAAACATTAAGTCCTATTTAGTCCAATGAAAATGAGAAAGCAAGGAAATGGATCAATCTTTTGCTTTCAAAATATCAATTTTAAACAAAAAGATGAACAGACATTGACAAATCAAATTAAAGTCTACCTTTCAATGACAACTTAAGTTGACTCCAACAAACAAATCAAATCTATACCTTAATCAAATGACTGATTCAAAGGTATTGGTGACATTGAAGAGGAAATGTTTAACGTTTTGACAATAATTTTTTTGTTTGTTTCTGAAAACTAATATCCAATCAATTTAAAATATTGCATTACATGCAAGTCAAGACGACACAATTGATACATGTGAGAAAGGATGAAAACAAGTGTGATGGAAGTAACTAGTGTTTAAAGATGACAATGTAATAATAACTGCAAGTTAGGTAAGGTTGAGCAACGAATGGTAGAGGAAAAATAAACCTTTGCTCACCTTTTGAGTTTATCTCGAAAAGATTTAATCAGTAAAGATAATCGCTTCCAACTTTCAAATACCAATGTACGCTTTTTGCTCTCATTTTCATGGCTATTAACCTTAAATGCTGATTTACTTTTCCGTTGGGCCTTTTCTTTTGAATTGCTCATTCTACTGCTGATTCTATCGCCATTGACTTGATCCTCATCTTGGGCATAATCTAGATCACTGGCCGTCTCCGGGGTGCTTGTATCACTACAGTTTTGAAAACCTGGTCTTGTCACTTTTGACCGTCTAACCAACTTGTTGGATTTAATTGAAGCTGATTTAGCAACTATTTCTAAATCAAGAGGTTTTAAGGTTGCTACTGATAGTCCGGAATCACTTTTAACTTCGGGTAACAGGGATTTTAAAGCTTCTTCCGTGGTTGGTGTTGATGGACTTGAATTGTCGGTTGTACCTCCTTGGACGGTTCTTAATCGGTCATATGGAAAGGTGTCCATCTGAAAAGAATCTCGCTTAAGATAATAATTTGATTCACAATAAGTTATTTGGTTAATTTGGTTAAGCAGTGGATGGTTAGTAGGGCAGGTAATATGAAAATGTTTATCATCTAAAGCTGATTTAGAAGGAAAAAATGATTAAAAACAAAAAACCTATCAATTGACTGACATAGCAAAAGCTGCTTCCAATAGAAACCGTCTTTATTCATTTTCAATTATAATCTGAAAATTCAACTATTGTGATGGATAACAATAGATTGCCTTCTTAGATGTTAAATTATTTTTGTTTTCAAAAATATATTTCCCTGAAAGTTGGAAAACAGTAATCAAATGCCGAAAGAAATTAATGAATAAGGAAATTTAAGATGAACATCAAGTTTCGATGCGGTAAACAAGTCACTTCTGAAGACATTTATCGCAAAGTAAAATGTACTTTAACGAGATTTTCAATGCCCTTTGATCCATAGTAATTAGCTTTATCAGGTTTGTTAACTTGCTTGATAAAATAGTAAAATTGCTTGTTCAGAAGAATAGATGAATAATCAAATCTATACTGCGCCTATTTGAGCAGTCTGGAATGTTTATTGCAGCTTCTAACAATGTGATCAACTGTTGGCTTGGTAGAGTATCATCGACAAAATTTTAATGGTGTCCATGTGTTAAAGATTATCAATGTAAGAATCAAATATAATCAGAGAAATTAATTAATTTAAAAATATGAAACTAAAGATGTAATTAAGACGATAGGAAACTTGAAAGTTACAAGGCTGACTAGAATCGATTTTAAATCTTGCAAAGAATTGTTTACAGACTTTTTAAGTTTAGACTAACAACAAACTGGTAAACTGGGGAAATAAATGGAGCGCCTGAGATTTATAACTGGATAAAGAAGTGAGACTAATTCTGAATTGGGATATTTAAAGCAGGTTTTTGCATGGAGGATACGAATGTTATCTTCAATTACCGAGATAGTATTTTTCCAGACTTCAACCATCAATCGATAGGTTGTCTCTCGAGATAAAAGCGAGGCAAATACGTATTTTCCTTCGTGAGTCTCAATTCCAACAGCATTTGGAATAATAATGGCTGTTTTCTCCTTAGTAATATCGAGAACTTCACAAACTGGAATCAAAATTTTAGTCTTGTAGAGTCCCAAGATGTTTGAATAGAATGCAAAATAGTTTTCGGTGATATAAAGATGGCCTTGGAGAAGTATGTCTGCTTGAAGAGCACAAGAATAATAATCAATCAAATTTTCTTGAGGATCAATTTGAGGGAATCTCCGGTGAAAAGAAACATTGTTGTTGCCCGAAAATTGAAACTTGGTCTTTTCTTCACCAATCGAAGACATTTCAACTGAATTATAGTTGGTCAAATCAGGTTCCGATGGTACAACAATAGTTTCAACACCAGCAAACATTTCTGGTTCCAAAACACCAATTGTTGGTCCTTCGTCTACAGACTTTGAATCGTCAATCTCTTCCATGGTAGTCTTTGTCTCAAATCGCTTCGATTCAACCTCAAAATTATTCAATAACCGTTGATCTCTATTTAAATTGAATAATATAAAATGGATTACACCATAAGCCTTAAATAAATAGCTAATACAAACTGAATGAGACTTGAAACTTACTTTGGATCTGACGTTAATGATATGAAGCGATCTTGCTTAAAGTTAATTCTGTGAATCATGCAAAACAATTGATGTTAACCAGAAACGCCAACAAGATAATGCAAGTGATATGGAGAAGAGGAGGATTTAGATCACTGGAAAACAAGAATAAAAATAGATTAAAATTGGTTACAAAATAAATTGCATCTAATTTAAGAAAATAACTAATTTTTCATTCCCATTACAAAAAGATTGTATTTACATTTACGTTATGTGGCTCCATCTTAAATTATCAGTTTGAGCCAGATAGCTAAACCCAATTTAAACCAAAAATCTGTAAATATACAATTCTGATGGTTGATCCATTCCTCAATTAACCAAGCAGACATAAACAGCTTAATCAATGGAATCCAATAGATAAAAAAGACTAATCCTTATATAATTTAGCATAAAATTTCACCATAAAACATTCAATTGCATCAGTTCAATTCCCAAGCAAATACTCAATACTCAGTGCACTTGAATTAAAGGCAAGACGGGACGGAAGATCTTGAGCTACTAAACAATTTACAAAATTTTCAATTAAAAATGGTAAAACAAATTAAAATGATTAGAAAATAATTGGCAGACAATTTTTGATTTCACATCACATAAACAATAATATTTACATTAAAATCTATTGTGGCTCCATCTCAAGCCTTCATTGAGAGTAAATTATTTCGCACAATTTCTTTATTTTTTCAAAACAAACAATTACAATGTTACACTTAAACAATTTACCCATAAATTGGATGAAATTTAAATGAATCTGCTTAACCTAATTACTCTAAAAATAACCAGTAAATGTCTTTTTAACTGTGAATAGTAAAAATGTAACCAGAAACTAGCTTGAAACTCTACACTTGGAATTGAAATCTCTTCAACAACATTTGTATTTAACTGGTGTATCTGATGAACATTGCGTTGGCGTTTTCAACGTAAAATGATTTTCCATGGTAAAGGTAAGTTCTTGATTAAAGACCTGAACAATGGAGAAGTAAATTGATACAGAAAGCCGGATAAAGCTTATAATCTGAGAGAAAAGCCAGTTTTGTGTTCATTGGAAGTATAACAAGTTTATCAAGTTCATCTATAGAAATGGGAAAGTGAGAAAGTTAATTGTAAACAATTTTTTTTACAAATTTCAATGTTCACCTCATGTTTAAAGGGTTACAAGGAAAGGTCAATGTTTTGGTAACTTGTTGATCCACTATTAATTAATCCCCTTACAAAATGGCAATTATCTCAACCCTTAAACTTGCCGTTAACTCAGTTTTATTCAGCCATTGGATTAACATCATCATTTTGACGCTTCTCAATTTCAATTCTCATTCTTTTTTCTCTCTCTTCCAGCCAATTATCATCATCATCTCCATGCTCATTATCATTCTCATTATCATCATCTTTTCTTTCCCAATGTTACATAAAACTTGTTTCAAGTAAAGTTTCAGGAAAATCCAAAAACTCACTCACGGAATTCATCATCCAGGGCTAACCCCTTTTCCTCACTGCTTCTCTACCTTTTCTTCCTCTTCCTATTTTCCACCTTTTCTCACTCTTCATCTCCTTCTTTGCTCTCTCTCAGCCCTGAACCTGTGAATGATAAACTCCCCACCAAAGCATATAAAAAGGGCCAGATGAGACCAGAAGAGATCATTAGTTTACTCAAAGTTGAACCTTGAAACTCATCTTTAAATCTCAACCTTTGCAAACCCACCGTCAACACTAAAACCTTCAAAATGTTCGCCAAGTCAATCGTTCTTTTCATCTTTGCCTTCATCACCCTCGTCTCAGCCTACCCATACCCATACTCACGAGGTGGTTATGGTTCAGGATTTGGTGCTGGTTTCGGTAGCGGTAAGTTTCCATCTAAATTTTCCGAACTCTTTCCATTTTCCTTTTTCCTTTGTTTTCCATTTTCTTAACCTTTCTTATCTTCTCCTAACCAGGATTCGGTGGTCCAGGTTTCGGTGCTGGTTACGGTGCTGGCTTCGGTGCTGGCCAAGGCTATGGACCCAATGGAGCTGGCTATGGAAGCGGCTTCGGTGCTGGATCAGGATACGGAGGACCAGGCTATGGAGGTGGATCAGGTTTCGGTGCAGGATCTGGCTCCGGTTACGGCGGTTACTAAATACAGTAAAACCTTTGCGAGGTTTCACTAAACTCGACATTGATTCTTCAACTTCATTGATTCATTTCATTCTTTTCTCTCTCTCTTTCTTTTTCATCTTTTCCCTTTCAAATAATGTCAACCTTAATATTGACAAAATGAAAAGCAATTCAAAATAAAAATCATTAATTTATTTACAAAAAAAACAATTATCATTTTCATTTACGTTGAACAAAGAAACGTTATTTTTTATACAAAAATTTGCTTCAATGATGAAAATAAGTCAACATTTTATTTGCAATAACAATCAAATTTGAGTTTCAAATAACAATAATATTAACAAATTCAGTTTCATACTCGATCAATTGAAACGTATTAATAATAATTTACAGAATAAGAAGAAGAAAAAACCAAAAAAGTCGATTATCAAACTTGAAATGCTGTTATTTACACCATGAAACAGCTCAATACAATTAACTTGTTAAAAGGTAAAACAAGATTTACAATATTTTCAGTGTAAGAAATAATTGAACCATTTTCATATTTCGACAAGAATCTCACTTGACTTTGGCAAAAGTATTAACCAGGAGAAACACGCGTTTTCTCGTTAAATTGGAAACAATTTTACAATAAATCAACAATAGTTGCTTTGGAAGAGAAGAAAAAAAGATGAGAAAAATGGAAGAAAAAATGGAAAAAAGCAACAAGAAAAGCACTCTTGATGGATTTACATGGAAAGGTTGGTTTGGCACTTTTTCCCTTCACTTTTAGCACGGAAGCGCAGGTGTTGGTCATTCCTTGAAAATAAAGGTTAAACATTGACAGGTTAATTGTGATCCTGTTAATGGTGAAGTTAACCTTATTTCAACCTTGTTGTTATAATACAATAACCTTACTTTGGTCAATAAGGATTTTACTCTTGATAAATGATATTTCATTAACAGTGCAAGTTATACAAAAAAAATCTTCTTTTCATCATAAATTCCATTTTTTCATGGATCAAGTTTTCAGCTTTTCCCTCAACAATGGTCAAGGTTTCAACAGTAAAACATTTGTCCAAGTCTATTGGAATGGACAAACGGAGTAAAAAAAGGTGACTGACAAGGAAGAAGACAATTAAGTTAATGATATCTAAACTTGAATCACAATTGGAAATGTCTTTTTCTTTAGTTTGACGATTATGGCGATTAGGCTTGATAATGGCATTAAAGTTGATTTTTCATGACTTTTGTTTCAATGGAAATTCAGTTTCCATTTGGAAAGAGTTGCGATCAACTTTTGGAACTTGGATGAAAAATGAATGATGATTAGGCTTTTAATAAGGTTAAAGTGAGAATTTGAAATTGAAAGATTTCCATGGAAAAAGTTCGTCTCTTTTGCTCTTCATTTGTCTACACACTTTTGGAACCATGAAAATGAGAAATGAGACTTTTTTTCAGGTGCTGGAGCCATTAGCATAGGCATTTGATTTTTATGTGTGATATGAATCTATTAGGGAAGAAGAAAAAGATTGAGAAATTCGGTCTTCAAAATTCTAGTTTAAATACTCACTGTACATGGAGGTTGAATCCATGGTTCACCATCAATTTGCATTGGAAACCTTTTTCGAGTTCTAATGTGAAGAAAAAAAAGATTCAGTTAACAAGCTGGAAATAAATGATCAAAGTTATTGCCTTTAAGATGCTTCAATCTTCTCAAAGTGTTGATGGTGATGATGATAATTGCATGGTTAAACAAGTTACTCTTGAATGGTCAAACTAAAGTTATACCACTTTTTTATAGGAGAGCCATTGTTTTTTGAAAAGTGTATTGCACGAATACCAGTTACTGCATTAATACAGTTTAAAACTGGTATAAGTTTGTTAGATCACTGCATTATCTCGGGTATTCATTGATAAGACTCTCGGCTCCGCCTCGAGTCTTAACAATGAATACCCTTGTTGCAGTGATCTAACTTATACATAATTGCTATTATTAAGATGATAATTTTCATATCAAACCAAATGGCTTCAAGACAATTACGACCAAAGAGTAATACTCTTTGATTACGACTGTAATTTGATTTTTTGTCTTCTCAATCAACCTTTAAACTTCAATTTGCTATCCAAAAGTAAACACAATTTTCAATCAATTCAGTCAAAATAGGAATCAAAATTGAAAATCAAAATGTTAATCAAAAGGCAGTAAAGAAATTATTTCAAAAAATTTTCTCATTCAACTTGAAAAGGTAAATCTTTGAAATAACACCGATTAACCAAATTTCATCTCGGAAAAGTGCGACTCTTGAAACTCGAAATAATTTGAAAGATCAATTAAAATCTAAAGCAATCTATTTAGATTAACATTGAGCAAACTTGACCAGTCTTGACCTTTCTATTTTCGTCTCATTTTCCTCTTGAGTCAATATTGAACAATAATTGGCGTTAAATTGAAATGTTTCAAAATTGATTGTTAACTTTCAATGGAAACAATGGTAAATCCAAACTGCTTTTGTTTGCTTGTTTTTCCCTTATTTTGACACAGTTGATGATTCAATGAAAAACCGAGTCAATTTCATCGCTATTTTTATCGTTAACTTTATCCTGGACACGCAATAATCTAATTGACTGTTAATTAACTGATATTGAAAAGTATTGATTTAACTCTAAGAGAGCAAATTGTAAACTCAAGCAAATCATCAATTTAATCGGAAAAATAAACTTTTCTCAATATTGAAATTTACCTTTAATTGTGAGTTTCTCAGGAAATGTTAACATTTGGAAATTTTAATGTCAATCTCAAGTTTTTTCATTATTTGGCAAGTTTAATGATTTTATTTACAATTCAACTTTTCTGTTTTATCAATGATTCAATAAAGATAATTACTTGATTACAATGCAAATAAATGAAGGTTCAAAGGGTTATTGCCATTGAAGTTAAATGAACGTATAATTGTGTGCAAGAGCAATTAAAGTCCGTTAGATTCGCTTCAAATTTCCTCAATTGTTGATTTGGAAAGCAAAGGCGAGTGCAGAAGAGTTTACAAAATTATCTTAATAACAGATTGTGACTCTTGAATACTGATGAGCCACTTGCTCATAATTTTGGCCTCAACACACATAATTACATGATACTTTTGTGGTGCATAAACTATCCAATCAACCCTAAAATTGGCAGCTAATTTTTGGGTAAAAAATGATTGACTAATTGATTCTAATTATGTTGAATTATCTCTTAACCTTTTCATTTGGTTCCCTCAACATTAAAGTGTTTAAAGGTAAATGTTAAGGTTTTGTTCAACTTGAACTTGTGATGCGAAAGTCGACTCTGCATAATTGATGGGAAAATTTGCAATTTTGTATCAATCTGTATTAAACTCAATGAATTTTGTGTTTCAATTTAAAATGATTTTTCCATGGTAAGTACGTGATTAAAGAGTGAACAATGGAGAAGTAAATTGATACAAAAAGCTGGATAAAGCCAGTTTGTGTTCATTGCAAGTATAACAAGTTTATCAAGTTCATCTATTGAAATGGGAAAGTGAGAAGTTAATTGTAAGTAATTTTTTTACAAAATTCAATGTTCACCTCATGTTTAAAGGGTTACAAGGAAAGGTCAATGTTTGTTAGCTTTTTGATTCACTATCGATTCTTAATTGGATTTCAAAGTTAATTGATTGAATAATAATCTCAGGCTGAGGTCAAGATTTGATCTTCAATGATTAATCAAGAGATTAGACGTTCCCGTGAACTATCCTTACTTTACAACCATCATTGAACATAGATGTGCTTCAGATCAACAAGGCAAAAATTGAATTAAATTTGTCGATCATTTTTTGGTTGACTTCAAAATTTCAGGTCAGTAAAGTCAAAAACTGTTATATTGAAGAGTAAACCTTTCTCAATAACATTTCCTAATAACAAGATGAAACCCTCAAATCTTCATTTGAACCTAAAAATCAGTAAAATTTTCATGTAAAGTGTAACAGAGGTCCTTCAAGATGGGATAACTTTTAAAGTTTACTTGCTCAGTCTTCAAGTCAACTTGTGTTCAGTGAATTCAAAATGGTTGAGATTGCAATAGTAATGAAGAATTTAAGATTCAGATAAATCGTGAAGGTAAATCAATCGACAAGTTACACCTTCATATCGCACCTTTCCGATTAGAAAAATTGTCCGTGTTAGAAAAAACTTTCACGAGAAAAAAATTCGTTGGAAAACAACAAAATAAGAAGTCGAGAAATGTTTCGCTTGATAATAAGCTATCTGAGATAAAAGGCAGAGAAGGAGTAATTTTTATCTTCGTTTATTTTGAATGCGATTGGTATTAAAATCGACCTTAATTGTAACAAAGCATTTATTCTAATCAATTATTCGATGAATTTTTTGTTCTAGCAAATCTTTTAAAGAAAGTTTTCAAAGTTGATCTCAATCATGAAAGATTGACAGATCGAAGCAGACCACTTTTACGATTTCACCTTTCATTGAGAATGAAAAATGTTTCTTCTTTCATTTTCTAACTTTTTTTATTCCCTAGAACAGGATTACTCTTGATGTTGAGCATTTTTTGTTGAATTATAAAAATGAGTTTCCAGGATGCAAAACGCCATGAAGAATCACTTTTTAATGCTCCTTTAATCATGAACAGATAACTACAGAATAACCTGTAATTTGTGAAAAGGATAGGGAACAAGAAATGAAATTATAAGGTAAGAAGTTCTGGTTAATTGGGTGCAACATGTACTTAGTTTATCTATTTTTAGATAATTTCAACTGAACAATGATGCAAGTCTTTTGCAATTTGCTCAACATTTTCATTTTCACTTGAATCGGACAATTTTCACGACGAAATTTTAATCAACTTTCACCTTCATTTCAATGGTTGTTTCAACAACTCGAAAACATTTGATTGAAAAGACATTCTCAATGTTTAATCATCAATCATCTTGAAAGCATCCAACAAAATGTAATTGAAATAAAGTTGAACTTGAAGTAATTATTGAAATAATTATCAGCTTCTGACACATGATATTGAGTAAAACCTATGAACCTGAAAACGTGTCCATTAACATTAACTGAACCCTTGAAAAGCTTTCCACTTTTGGTATTAAATTTTCACTCAAAGGGTTTGAAGGATCCAATTGATGCTGTTAATGTATACATTGACTGTTTCATTGGATTATTAAAAGAAAAGCAAATTTGACAAAATTTTCTATTAACATTCAATTTTGAAAAGATTTTTCTTCCATTCCAAATCATCGAATCACTGAATCACTCATTGACATTAACCTTTGCTTCAACTTGATTCAGTGATAAAAGGGTAATTAAAAGTTGTTGCTGTCAACTTTGAAAGGGAACAGAAGAAAGTCGGAAAAGGAGAAAAGTTGATTCATGATTCGTGAATTGAAAGACACTGTCAAACACAGATTGAGCATGAAGAGTGAAAGAATGATGAAATTACATTCAATTGATGTTTTTATCCGATTAATGGTTCAACTGATTCTCAATCAAAATTGTGTCTCCATGTGTCCATCATGCTTAGGTTGCAGAAAAGTTGCGATTAAAGTTATTCTTTGGAATATTTTTCCGATGAAAAATCACGATAATCCTCTTTTCAATATTATCCTTAATGCTAATGGCTATTAATCACAAGTGGAAGGTCGACTGAAAGTGCTGATCGAAGTTGCTCATTAGAAATGTTCACTTCGAAAAGTTGAATTTAAATTGCAAAATGTTATCGATTGAAAATTGATTAATGAAAGGAGAAACGAAGAGTTGCGAAAAAGGAAGAAAAAGTTTTTTTTCTTTTTTGGTCAAATGATTCAGTTTGGTAATGATGATGACCATTGGATTGGGTTGACAATCAATTGAATATCAAATGTCAATGTTGCAATTAGGCGAGTTTGATTGCTTGAATAGAGACCAACTTTGATTAAGATGAAGATTGAATGCAAGTTGAATGAAGAGATTAAATTGCTTACCTTATTACTACAGATGAACATTGAGCCAATCTTCGACCAGAAGCTCTTAATCCAGCCTTTACTTGACCAACATGCATACAATTTTCAAGGCCAATTACTTCAATCATTTTATCACCAATATCTTGTATTGCAGTGGACAAGTCAGTCGTTGAAAAAGAGTTGCTCGAATTTTCACGTTCCTTTCGACGCTTTTTCTTTGCCTTTTTACGAATTTTACTTCGATTTCGTTGAGACAAATTGTCACCCCAAAGGTTGGACCCTCCATAGATACTTGGAATGTTAAGGACGGCAATACCTTGAAGTGAAGGTCCATTGCGAAGGTCGAGGGAAACACCATCACACTAGAGTCACAACAAGAACCAACGAAAATACGATTAAACAATAATTTGGAAAGTTTCAAAAAAATCGAATTTCGATCAAAAATTTCTTTATTTGTAGCTAGAAAATTATCTAACGAATTTCTGGAAAAAAATTCAGACAAAAAAATTCGAAAGTCTGGAATCAATTTGTCCATTAAATGTTCTGTTCGAAAACATTTGCTCAATATTTTTTTCCAATGAAAGAAGTTTCCTGAAATTTCGATTTTCGTTGTTTTGATTTGGAAATGAAACAAGACTTGATTTTTCAACTAAAATTTCGAAGTTCGGAGTTTCTATCAGTTTTGAGTTTTTCGTTTTTACCGATAAACTCTTTGGATGCAATGATAAACTCTTTGGATGCAATGAATTTCACACTCACCATAACGTCGACATCTTCATGGAGATTTTTACAGGTTGCACAGAATGTACCACATTTTGTTCTTCATGCGACTGTTGAACTTTTCAGGATGTTTTTCACGCTCTAAATGAAATTTAATTGCAATTGAAGCATCCTAGAGATGGGAAAAGAACGGCAAAATGATTGAAAGTGAATAAAAAATTTTCGTAAAAATGTAAAGATAATTGACAATTTCATTATTCATCATTTAACAATTGATGTGTGTTGCTTTGAAATGCATTTATCATGCAGTTTGAAAGATGATCAATTTTGTTTTTTTCACTCTTCTTTTGAACATAATGATTAAAGATCAAATTATTGGATTGAAAGTAAACTTTTGCTTTTGCTTCAATTCAAGTTATTCACATGCAATATCTTCATCATGATTGGATTAAGTTTATCAATTGGTTTTCATCTATTCATGAAAATCTCAATGAGTTGTGAAATGAAAATTGATGAACATTTTCATTGTATTCATTTTACATTGGACAATATCGGTTTTCAAGTTGAAATGATTGATGATTCAGCTGATTAGATGCAAATTGGAAAAGAAAACAAAATATTGAATAATTAATGAATTGCATTTAATCAAGTTAAACTGGCAAAGTGTAAATTGAATTGACCAACTTTCACCGAGATTCAGATGATGAACCAGATGATGAGACAATGATAACATTAGAGGGAAAGAGAAGAGAGAAAGTGGAATGAGAAATTGAATCATGATGATGGAAAGATAAAGAGCAATGAAACACCGATAAGATTGGATAGGAAATTGCAATAACAAAAATAGAAGAGACAAAATGCAGAAAAAATAGAGTTGGTCAGTGTTGACCTGAAATTTGAAGAGAGAAGTGAAAAGAAAAGAAAGCTTCCAAGACACGTAAATAGTTCGTGACTAGAACAAATTGCTGACTTTCCATGATCATTATGAATGCTGAATAGGGAGAGAGAGAGAGAAGCTGAAAGTTCGAATCATTTGCAATTTCAGATCAATACCTAGAAAGGCATAAAGATTTCATGGTGATTGATGTTGGGCGCAGTTCATGTTATTGAAAATTATTCACAAAGAAATTTGAATATTCAAAGATCACATGAGCTGAAATCATTGAAAGTATAGAAACTGCAATATTTCGTTGAGTTTCAGAAAGTTTGCATTGTGATATAATGGAGATGATCGAAAGCTAGAAAAACTTGCAACATGCATTTTCATAACTCTGCTAAGTGTGCGTTTGTGATCGAAATGATAGACATGTTCTTGTCGAAGTAGTAGATGCATAGCGCTTGAGCTACTGTTGGTCTGGAACTTCCCCAAGAAAAACAATACACAACAGGGTGAAAGTGCGACTACAGCGATATGTAACATGTAAATGTTACATACATGTTCAACATATCTCTATCATATCAGTCTATCATCATAGCACTTTATCATTATTCCTATTGACTTGAGCATATTGTTAGAATTTCTTCAAAATCTAGATTTGCCTTTCTTATGTCATCAACTGGTGATGAAGCAAAAGCTTTAATTGAATATATTCGCCTAATAATGAGTGAATAATCGGTCAAAATATCATCTAAAGTTGTTAAAAATACATTAAATCAGGGAGATTAGTAAGGACGCAATCAAGAATCGAAACAAAGGGTTAACATTGGTAAGTTTCGGATGGGGTGACAAAAAATAATAACTAATGTGATGGCGTACTGTCAACTTTGTTCAAAGATAACCAAATCGAAATGCGTAATATTCCAATGAAGTTCATTTCATTTCTTCCATATTCCATCTGCCTTTCGAAGAAAAGGGTTGATGGTCTAACATTTTTCCTAGCCTTTTCACACAGGAAGCTCTTCGATAACCCACCACAGTATAAAATTTAATCTCGTGTGCTGCAAGTATTCCATATAAATGCTTACGAAATGAACAATGAAACGTGCAATTTCGACTATTTGTCCTTAATATTGGAAGCGAAGAGACTATCTTTCAAAGTAACTGCTATTGCTTTTACACAATGTTTTGGCTTTATTCAGCCTTTTCATGAGTTAAGGCGTCAATATGAACTAAAGTTAAGTGGAAACCAAACCCAAGGTTTAAAAATTGTTGGGAAAATCACGATATTTGTTTGACTAGAGTTATTAAGTTGGATAAAGTCAACAAAATTTTGAAACCTATTTTTTCCTAATTTTAATAAAACTGTTGACAGTTGAATGATAAAACAAGATTTTGATTGAGATGGTGATAATTTACATCTCATATGTTGCCTTTATTTACAAACTTGATAGATTTGTTATGAAATGTATCAGTATTATTATATTGTTTACCCTGAAGAGTCATCAATTATAATTGCTTTTCAAGTTAAACGTTGATCATTCAACTTGTCAAAAGGGCCATAATTGATGGTTTTATCCGCAGAATGAAACTATTTATATTTGATTCTTTACAAGAACAAATAATTTATTCAAGTTGATTCTTTTTGTGTTACCAAAATTTAGTGTCACAAAATATTATACTTTTCATCGTTGGAGTTATTCAACTTTGGCCTATCAAATGTAATCAGACTATTTGACCATTAATCAGTGAAAAGCAAAAGAAACATTTTTGTCCAGCAAATGTGAAAACTTATCCAATGAAATATAAAAAACATTAAAATATAACTCATATCAATACAATTATTGACACTTGATGTAGGATTATAAAATAAAGAAAAATGAAATCACAAAAAAACAAACAATAAATCAAAATTTTATTGTTTCCCCAACTCCAAGTATTAAAATACATGAAAAATGGAAACAGAAAAAAGTACATTTTTCTTATAAAAACACAAACTGAGTAACAGTTGAAATGTATTTCAAATTAATCAATAAAAATTTGTATGTTCGCAAGAAAAATATCAATTCATTCGAGTTTCAAACAAATTCTGACAAACTTCACTCTTACGATCATTCATTGTAATCTTGTTAAAACTATTGAATTAGAAATTAATTCTTAGCGAAAACTTGAACATTTTTTAGCAAAAAAATTATTCATTCGATCTTTGATTTCAATGAAATACTCAAACATTGAAAAAAGATTTGAAAAAAGTTGAACATGAAATGATTGAGCTCGAAGCAGTGCAAAGTTCATTTCGGAACTTCTACGATAATCTGATTATTGATTTACTTTTACTTAATTCCTGAAACTGCGAGCGAAAAATCTTTGATTTGAAAATCTGTTGCAAGTTTCAATGAAAAAGTCTCTTAAATCCGTTCGACTGGTTTTGAATACAAAACTTGAAACAAGTTGCAAGTTGGAAGAAAAGTCGAGACGAAATTGAATTGAACTTGCAACAGAAGGAATTTGTTAAAGATATTGTCAATTATCCTGGATTGGGGTTATCTTTTTGCTAATAGTTAATGATGGCTACTCACCACTCCAATGGAAAAATAATTGTTGAATATGTTACATGGAATGGGATCACCTTTTTCCGTTTCTGTTCCACAAGTTGAAATGTCAATCTTCCAACGATCGAGCATTACAGTCGACGAGTGTTCAACCCTTTTGAGTATCTTGTTGAGACTTTCATTATCATAACCTGGACCCCAACGAAGGCAGCGTGCAAGATCATTCCCAGTTCCCAAGGGAAGTATTGCCATTGGTGGATTAGAGTTCAAGCTCATTTTATCTGATGATAAATAATTGAAGGAATGAAAAATTAATACTTGGATGGAGCATGAGAAAACAATCAATTTTCACAAGACACAAACATAAAGATAATCTACACTCCCTGATATCAATGGAATGATAAATAAAAATTGTTCTCAACATAATGATAAATGAATGGCAAGGCGTTTCTCTTTGCCTGTTATCAAGGATCATGATAATACCTATGGAATCAAGGATCCAGCCAACTGTGCCATCACCGCCACAACACAGAACTCTGAAGTTTGGAATATCTTTATAAAATTGTAGAGCTTGGGCAGGACCACCTTTGGCAATGTTACAAACTTGTCTTGGGTTTAAAAGATACTGAAATTTACGAAAAATTCTGGCGAAAAAGAGACAATTTAATGAACATTAGTGAACATCCAATCATTATTTTCATTTTTTGTTGCTTTACAAAGAATCAAGAAGCAATGAAACTGAAACATTTTCTCAAATAGATACAAATTTCGCATTTTAATGATCAATTCCAACACAATTGAAAGAAAGAATTGTTTCCAAGAATTTTGAAAGTCATTTCTAGGAATCGTTATTATCTTCACTTCATTATTAGTGAAATCAGTTTGAGTCACAATCACTTTCAGGCATTTTTCAATATTAACTCCAAAAGACTTTTAAGATGAATTAGATTTGTTTGCAATTAAAAGTCGAGTTTTGATTAAATTTGTTTGAAATGCATTGATGAAGTTTTAGTCAAATTGAATCTCGAGAGTGAGCTGCACAATATTGTTTTATGATATTGAGAGTAGAACGAATTCACCGAGAAAAATTTCTGATTCCTTATATTCGCTCATCATATCTCAATGAGCACTGATTTCATCGTTCATTGACGCTGTCTATTTAATGCAAGTCAAGTATGTTGAAAGAACGCGAGGATCTGGGAAAAGCACTTTAATCTGTTTAACTTCAAAGAAATACCAGAATTCGATACAAAAATAGATTGCTTGAGCTTCGTTTCCGATTTAACCCTGGCCGATAAAATATTAATTGTTGAAACTCGAAAATTTCCCTTCATTTGTTGCGATCATTCAAATTTTTTAAAAAACTTCTAAAATTGCTTCTTGAAACTTGAGAAATGCAATTAATGAAGTTATTAAAACTTTTTGACCTCATTGAGTTTACAATTTACCTCATTCCCTGTCTTCCACCACTTTTGGGATTAACCAGAATAAGAAGTGGATGAGTTCCAGATAAAGGAGTTATTTGAAATGAAATTGGACTGATCTGAAAGAAAATGAAAAAACATTAAATAATGAAATTCAACGATGAAAAAGTAGACAAGAAAATGAATTGAAAAGAGTTTTGAAAATTATTTAACACTTCAGTTGTTGCTATTTTTGCCATTTCAAATAATTTCACTTCAAAATAAAATGATCAACTTTTGCATCAGAAAAAAAGCCTTTTACTTATTCAATACATTTGAAATGATATTATATAAAAATGTAAAGCAATTTACTGCAATATTAATAATTGATTGATTGAAAATGAAGCCAATTGAGAATGAATTGAAAAAGAGATTAATTATTTGATTAAGTTACCATTAACATGCAAAGATACTCTAGTTGATTAAATAATTAATTGATTTGCCATGTTGATCATCATTACCATTAGATGATTGACGAAAGGCCAACCATTAGTTTCGTCAACATTGATAACTAATAAAATTGTCTAATCTTGGAAAGTTGATGAAAAGGAAAAGGTAATCTAGACTTTATGATATCATTCATGTGAATGTGGTTGAACCATTTGTTGTGCAGAGTCAATCTCAGGGAACAAGAAGCAGAAGCTAAAAAAGAAGGCAAAAGTTCAGCCGAGATTCAATCAGTTTACTTGACCTGAAAATTTGATCTCCTTTCAAAATCTTTTCCTAAAAATGCATTCATTCTCACTGTTTATCTGAGTTTTTTTTTCTGAACTTCGCCTGAAATGAATAAGAGTTACAAAGGGTTGACAATAAGCGCAAGTTGTCAAGTGAATAAGTTGAACAATTTTTTTCTTGCCATCATTTGATTCTTGGTTAACTTTGAAACGGAAAATGTTACTCGAGAAGGGAATTAAGAGATGCAATGGATAACCCATTGATAACGATTTTACTGATTCTTTTTTTCGCTGTTCTTTGATTTCGAAAGTTGTTCAATTTTCCTGATTTTTCGTTTTTCGTTTCCATTTTTTGACTCTTTTCTTCTTCTTTGTAAATCTCTGTCTCATTCTTGTTATTCACTGAACCAAAGGTTAACCTACTTTGAGTTATTCATCTTTACCAATGCAACACATTTTATCATTTAATTTCATTTTCTCCTTTCAACTATTTCCTTTGTTTTCTTCTTCTTCTTCTTCTTCTTCACCTTCCCTTTTTTGCTTAGCTTCAAGTCAACATGCATTTGAAATACATTTATGTATTACCATTGGCATGATGAATGGTGCACTTCAAATTCAGCTTGCGTTTATGAGTATGTAAAAGACAACATGAAAGGAGGCAAAGGAAAAGAAACTCTGCAAATGATAATGATGATAACTTTACAGGGCAATAAATTGATAAAGCAGATTGAAATAGTAGATGAAAGGCAGATACTTACAGAAGATGATTTGGAATCTGAATCATTTCGGGACAATGATTTCTTTTGATTTCTCTCACTATTTAAACTCTTCTGTCGCTCCTAAACCAATTTCATGAGGAAAAACGAAAAAAAAGATTAATGAATGCATTAGAATAAAAAATGTTCATCAAATTATCATCAATTTAAGACTACATTTCAAACCATTTAAAAGCCACTTTTGCAAAATTATGAACACTTATTGATGTCAGTTTTATCCTCAAATATTAGCATAAAGTGAAAGCAATGAATGCTGATATTTAACCCACGAGATGAACCGTCCAAGATTGGAACACTTGGCTGGTCGATTTTCGAAGAATCCTTCCAAGATTTGACTTGTTCTGGATTGGAAATTCTTCTTCATATAATCAATGATTTTGAAAATTTTAGGTTAAAACTGAAGTTTCTTATCTCACAACCAGATGATCTAAAAAAGTCTTGATCAATCAATTATTCGGGTCAACATCTTGCATATTCAAGTCTATTCTTGATTTTTTGGATAAGTTGTTAAAAGATGATGAATTAATGGAAATGCATTATTCCATGAGAAAAGTTTCTTTTAGTTTGGAAAATTTCGAAACCAGAATTGATGGTCACTCATTAATTATATTATAAATTATTTTCTCCCGTTTTTTACCCTTTTCCGTTCATAATCATTTAATTGATCAACTGATCTTTTACACTGAAAACAATACAACATTTTGACATTTTGCTCCCATTTTCCTCTTGCTTTCCCATTTATCAACTCTCTTCCTCTCTTAATCTTCATCATTATCATCATTAAGATCTGAAGCATTTTCCCTTTTCTCTCTTGCCCACCATGAAAGAGAAAAAAGCATTTACTGATGGCAATAAACCAACGAGTAACCAGCAAAAGAAAATCCAGATACAGAAAAAAAGATCCATGATTATCCACTGTTTCATGGAAAAATTGAAAAGACAATTTTGCAGGCCTAATTATTCAAGTTTCAGGACGAATCAATAAAGCTGGAAAACACTAAAAGTTTACCCATGAGAGTTTGAGTTTTCATTGGACATTCATTTCTTGATGATTACATCCAAACCCTTTCCACTAAATTGTCAAGAGAAGCTGAAAACTATCATGAAATTGATGAAAATAATAAAGAAAAGATAATGTTCTAAATGCTGAAACAGAGTCAAATTTCCATCATAATTAATCTCATTGTAATGAGCACAATCCCTGTGCCTCATTAGATGGAAAAATTGAACCATGTCATGATAATGCTCATGAACATTCAGAAAAGGAAAAATGTTATTCTTTAGGGGTCAGTGACTGAGGGGGCGCACGAGTTTTTCCCCTATTTCCGTTTCCGGTTTCTGAGCCAGAAGCGTATGTTTCTATTCACATTCAGACTTACATTGAAAATGAATAAGTTATCACATTAACAGGGAATGTTCACTCCCAGTGTGGAGTAAGTGTCGAACCTTTTGAAAGAAAAAGATTCTAAACAAAGTTGAATTTAATGAAAATTGTGATTAAAATGAATACAATTGAGGCGAAAAAATGATAATCGGAAGTTGAATTTGGTTAATATTTGTTTAAAGCTATTTTTAACTGCTATTATTTGCTCTATCATTTAATGTTCAATCAATAGTGAAACATTTAAATGAAACTTTTGACATTTCTTTATCTTCATTAAATATCTTTAATGTAAATTGCAATGAAAATTAAAAGTTCAATTTAGAAATGAATAAGTCAATTGTTCGCTTTTATTCGAATGAACCTTTGCTGTGAGAATTGAAAGTAAATTAAGAAAAGGAAGAAAATGAAACATTTTTGAATGTTAAGGTACATCAAATGGTAATTTGATGATCAACTTTGGAATTAAATTTTATTTCAATTGACAGCCATTTAATTGAAATAAATTGTTCTGCCAAAGTTTAATCATAACTGAGTGGAATCGGGTTTGCAATGAAATTAAATGTTTCATTTTATGTCATTTAACCAGATAATTTTACAATCGTTTGACATTTGAATAGCAAATGAAAGTTATCAGGTCAGTCGGTTTATTGTTGTGATTCAGTCAACATACAAATGAAGTAATATTGGCAACATTTCAATGAATATTCTGTCGAGTTGTTTACAGTCAATCAGTTAACTGGTCAACATATCAAGTGATGAAAAGCAATATCAAGGGTTAACAGTGAGCAAATTAAAAAAAAAGTTTTTGCATTCTTGTAATGGCAAAGGAGAAACTCGATGCCTTCAATAAACTCAAATTTGGTCAATTTGGTCATTTTAGGTATTTTGTTGTCTAATAAAGCTTTTCTGGTTCAACTCAAATCAAGATTCACTCTTTTAATAGATTGTTGGTCAACTTTCATGTTATACCAGACAGTAAGAATGGAACATTGGCTGGCAAAAGAGGAAATTTTATGCACTAAAATAAAGCTTACATGGTTCAATAGTTTATTTCATTGGCTTTACGTGAACCTTATTCCATGCAATTGGCTTTCTTTTGTTTATGTGATTAGCTAATTGAATAAAGGCTTCTAATGGATAATCGAATCATCAATATAACTTATTATTCGCAAGCTTATGCCGAAAATTACGGACTTTTTAATGAAGAAAAATATACAATCAGATTCGCCAGAAAGAAGTTCTAGACATTCTGGTCTTTTCTCTTAGAAGCTCAGCAATAATGATGAAATTTTGCATTAGAGTTTTCAAAAATTGCAAGAATATTATGTTTCTATTTAAATCTAGTCGATGAGCAATAACGCAAATCAGAAGCGTCTCAAAAAGAAAAGCAAAGTCTAAACTACTCTTTTTGCCAAATTTGGCGAATTTAGATGGCTGAATGTTGCAAAATATTGGGTTAAAGCAACAGTTTATTCAATGCCATTTCGTTAATAAGTTGCCAGCGAAATTAAAGCTAAAAGACTCATTTTTTAAACGAAATTTCGACGTAAAAGTTGAGAGAAATGTGAGAAGCTTTTCTTTGATTTGATCATTCCAAGTCATTATTTGTGCAATTAGTGACGAAAATTTTTCAGTGTAAACTTGATTGAAATTAGATTGGTTTTAAATTGATTCACTGGTTAACATAAATCAATGAGTTGTTCATTAATGGATGAGAAAGGGAAACTGCTAGTTGAAATTGAAACGATAAACTAGCATTTAATGAAAACTTTCATCTATTAATAGACTTGTGAATTGATTTGGCTTTATTTAATGGCGATTGTGATGATTATCGTTGAAAGTTAATTAACAGGAAACACACAAAATGAGGGAAATTAGTTTTTCACTTACCAAAACAATTGGACAGATACTTGTTGGTGGCAACAAGTGATCCCTGTGTTCACCCAGATTACACTCTGGTTTAACTTGGGATGCACAATGGCTGTGCAGCTATAATGAAATGAGAAGCAATGAAAAGTAATTCAAGTTAAGACAGTTAATAGAGTAAATTTCAAACAAACAATTCGTTCATCTTCTTCATCTTCTTTATCCTTTTCTTCTTATTGCTTTTGTTGTCTAACTTTGCACCCATTATCGTTATTATTTGGCTTTGATTCCCTTCATAATAACTCGACTGTTGAAACCAATAAAACAGAAAAGTTAAATAACATTTGCTCGTTTAATCCAATAGATTGAGATTTCAGGAATAAGTTCAATGCTTGTTGATTTACTTGAGCAAGTTTGCTATTCTGGTGCAAATATTCATCTGTTTATGTTAACTTTGCTTTTAAAAAGCGCAAACAAAGTGATGTTAAAATCAATTAAAAGTCAATTAAATAGTTGCCAAAATCAATCGGCAATCAAGAAGAGTTGCTTAAAAGCTTAAAAAGTGTGTAATTAACTACAATTTAGCAACTATTTAGCAACATTTATCTCAATTTACGATTGAAATGTTCAATCTGTGAGGCAAAGAGAAGGTTTAGGAAATTAGATTTATTTTGAGAGCAAAGTTGATATACCTTTCGAAGGATGAAATTAACACAGATTCATTGTGAATGTTAAGCCGATTGAAAATTTGTAGTTATTTTTACATCAAATTATAATAACAAGTTAGTTTAAGCGTTAAAAGATTTGCAATTTCATGAGGATATAATTTTAAAGATTATTTGTGAAAAATTCATTCCCTGGGAAACAGATTATCAATGATTGCAATTAGTGTATTCTGTTGGAAGATAATTTAAACGATAGACGAAAAGAAACATTTCTTGTTCTTCGAGTTACCAAGTTATTCAAAGTAAATTACCCAAGCTTCACTTGTCAACAGTTTTGAATACTTTTACCACAACCATGACTACAAATCGTTTCTACCAAGTTCACTTTCTTTTCACAGTCGACAATCACACTTTAATTAAAGATTTAAAGTTACGAAACCAAAAGACATCGACATTGATTGGAAATTCGAATTAAAGGTATCGAGCTATTGCATTGGTCTTAACACAAACTAAGCTAACATACTAATACCTAAGCAAGTCGATTCTGTGACTGGTATTCTTTACCGAATGCACAAGTCTGAATCTAAATGTCTATGCAAAAGCGGAAAAAGACGGAACAAGAAAAGTCTTAACGCAAATTAACTTGCGTTTTGTTGCTTCGTTAATAGACAATTCTTCATTTGGTTTTCTGGTTTCACTTCTAACATCAAACAAGTGATTGTTTAGAGCTAAAACTATCAAATCGTTATTGCAAAGTTTTCATTGAACAAGATTGAACATTGATGAAATAAATGTGTCTGTAGAACGCTATTGAACGTCTGTAGAATGATTTAATAATTTTAGTTCGTTCTTCTCACCTCTAAGCTTATTTAATTTCCAGTTAAAGCTTCACAAATCATGCAATTGAAGTCTGATTTGTTTCTTCGATGCATTTTGTGTTTATAATCATTTACAATGGCAACATTATTGGATTATTTATTGGTTTTAGTCTAGTATTTATTGTTTAGCATCAAAGTTTACTAACATTATAACTTCTCAAAGAGTGTTTTCAATAGTAGATGAAGAACCCAAAAATGCATAACAATAAATAATACAAATTGATAAAGGTTACAATTACGTTCTCATCACAAGCATTTAACTTGAAAAATGTTAATTGTTTCATTGAATAAAGCTATTGAATCGGTTAAAAGTTAACCTCGTTATTGGCAAAAGAGAGTAAAAAGAAGAACTAATTTCTTTTGTCGTTGACCAGCAAATCTTACTAAATTGGGTTCGTTTATTTGCACTCTTCTTTTTCTGGTTCATCCATTCATTCATTCACAAGCTCATTATTGTCTTTATTAATATATAATGGTCAATAACTTTCCATGAAACATTAGCAAATAATCGAGAAAACTCTTCATATTTAGAGCCAGAAAGTTAACAAAAACAACTATTTCGCGTTTACATTCATAAAGATCACTTTTACCTCAATGCTAAACTTATACAATGAATAACATTACACTGAAAGATGTTTAAAAGAGTAACCTCTGCAAATGTTTATTCATTTAATAGCAAATAATACAACAATAAGACATTGCTAGCGATAATTTGATCGATCAAAGAACAATTTGAACAGAGAAAACCTGAAAATTGTAAGATCGAAATTAAAGTGTGTTGAGTTTCTGCAAGTGATCAAAATAGTCTTTAAATGTCCTTAGAACGTTGGAAGCAAAGTTGCGAAAAAACTTGTCTATTTAGTTCTTTCTTTGCTCTTTTTGCAGTATCTTTACACTTCAAGTAAGAATAGAAGAATTGAATGCTTTCTTGCTAATTTTAGACTCGAATCATTGGATTGAATTGTTCTGCGTATTGAATTTGATGATATTTTGAGATGTTATGATGACCGAATGAAAACTGAATCCATAATTTGCAATACTTGAAGTGGAATCATGAAACTAACAGGAAATAAAATTGATAAGTCAATCAGATTTCGAGTGCAATTCTTGATAATATTGTGTAAAAACATTGTGTTTAAATGTGACACCAAAAGATGATGAGTTTCAATTGAAGTATTGGTAAAGAGATGAAACCTGAAGATTAGTTGATGATGTTAGTAATAAATCTTTCATGATATTCATTTCATCTTCACTTTCATCCTGCATCTGCTTGACATGAGCATTTGGCTAACACTATTTTCGTTATCATTTTGTTGACCACAAGAGTTTGAAATGGAAACTATTTTCATATCAAACTCATCAAGCTGCAAAGAGAGCAAAGAGATTTTTGATTAAAAGCTGAAATCATTTTCTGGGAATCATTAATTGACCCGATTCAAGTGATAACAATAATATAGAGAATAATCTTTGGATTACTTTCCATCACAATAACTTGAAGCAAGAATAATCTTCAAGAATTGAATGTCCGTGAATCCTGAGGAAGGAGCAAGAGAAAAGGAAGTTTATTCTCGAATTCAAGTGAACCTGACCTATCAATGAATCAATGAAACTCATGGAATGATGGAAGAGCAAACATGAAGGTAAAGATGAATTTTTTGCATAAACAGAAACACTATTAAAGTTTACTCCATTTGAAGGAGAAATGCAAAAATTGGCAAAAAATGAATTATTGTTTGCACTTCAAGTCGATGAATAAGGTTTTCTTGTCTAAAATTTTCCAGTTTTCTTTCGATTTAAAGTTTTGAAGCAATTTGTTTGAACAGCAAACAAACATATTGCGTTAATGGACAATAGAAATTTTAATGTTTTCAAGATTAATTCAATAGCATTTCAACTTTTTTCGTTACGTGATCAATTTTGGCAAAAATACGTGATCTTGACGATAATTTTGTCATCTAAATTTAGTCTTTTTTTTCATTTTTCTTTCCACTTTTCTTGTCAACTCAACTTTATCATGATGACATTATAGTTTGGTAATGAGTTTCCCTGTTGACAATTGCAAAAAGGAAAAAGTCTTTGCAACTTTGGCTAAAACTTGAAATAATTGGAAAAATTGTGCTCCAAATTTTTATGCTTTCGAATTTCAGAAATTGAATCGATGAATTATTCTCAGAGCTTCATGAGAGAGTAAACATTTTATGAAAAATTGTTTAAATTCGAGTCTAAAAAACCTTCTAAGCTCACTTAGGAATTGCACTCTACTCGAGTCTCATCAGTCAACTTAAGTCATTGTTTGAGATGCAATCGAAATTTATTTCTGTGGTTTGTGGCATTTTGCGATTTTCAAAGTTCTTCACCAACTTCATTATTGACCACAACTTGCAGCATATTTTAACCAGAATCAGGTTTCAGTAAAATCTGTTTCTCCGTTTTAATTTTTCATTAGAAATGAGTTTTTCTCAGATTCAATTTTCAGTCACAATTAAGCTTGAAATGTTTCATGATTTCTCGGTGAAACTTTAAAACCTTTTTTAAATTTTCACCATTAGAGTTGAAACTAGATTCAAGACAGATTATCTTGAGTAACATCAGAAGATATCAAATCTCGAATCTTAAGACTTGAACATCACTTGATGCAATTGTTTTTACATCAGTTGAACAGTCTATTGTAATAAGAATAAAAGAAATAAAAAAACGTAAAAATTTATCAACTACAATAAGTAGAAGCGAAAAAGTCAAGCAGAGAATTTCTGGTGAAGAGAAAAAAAGGAATTTCCATCGTTTATATTCATCCCACTCACTGTTTTTCATCTGATCTCGATTGCTATTGTTTTTATACTTTTTATACCTTAAGCCATCCACCATGACAACTCCCTGCACAAAGAGTATAACCATTTACCCTTTGCTGAGAAGAGTTGCAAAAGCATTATCAACATAATCATCATCAGCATCATCATCATCATTGACATCATCTCATTATCATTGGATGAATAAAAGATACAATAAAATGAAAAGCAACATTTAACCAAGTGAAAAGAGTAGACCACTTGATGGAGAAAAGGATAACTTTCAATGAAAGAAAAACAAAGAAAAGATGAAAAAGAGGAAGAAGAGGAAGAAGAAGGAAGCGTAAAGGGTCGAGTTCTTACCGTCATTTGACACCATCTACAGTGAAGACCTGTGATTCCGTTGTACGATTTTATCGGCTTTTTACATTTGCTGCATTTTCCAATGCAATTTCCTTCAGTCCAATGGTGAAGCATTATCTGGTTAACCAAAGTAAATCAGAATAATCCAGAGATTTGAAAAAGAAACAAAAGAGAAAAGATTAAACTTGGAATCGAGTTCTTGGGGCAGTCATGAGATTCACATTAAAGGTAAAAGAATCTGTCATTCGATCAAAGACATTACCTGGGAAGTTTTTTTGGACTTTACATAAGTGCTGATGCACGAAGCTGGAGCTCGTTGGACGCACCTTTCATGGACAGTGTATTTACAGACTGAAAGAAGAACAGAAGTTGAGAGATCGAAATTTGACTTTGATTCGAGTCAGTTTTTTGCTCGATTCTCTTGAAACTTGAAACATCAATTGGAAAAAATGACGTCTGGTGATCATGAAAAGTGAAATTTGATTAAAAATCTTAGAAATTTTTCTTCTCATTGTTATTGAATTGTTGAAATGCTTTGATCAACTTTTCCGAAAAACTTTCATTTCTCCAAATTAATTTGTAATTGCTTTAAAAATGAATTCAGTTTGAAGGTGAAATCAATTAAATTGAAATTTTGAGAAAATATTTTATCGAAAAAAAAGAAAAGAAAAAATTTTAATTCCGATTCTGTCCTTGATTTCAAGTTTATCCATTTTTTCATCGACTTTGTTCGAGCCTTTAATTTGTCCAATTTGAAATGCTTTTCTGGATAACAAATGTTAACTGCAAGAAATTTGATGGTTAAACTAAATTTAAATGCAATTCATTAACGATGAAAAGAAAATTCTCAGTTGATTTAACAGAATCATCCGGGAACAATTAAAATAAATAATTACTTCTTCAGGCAACATAATTGTCGAATCTTTTTTTTCATATTAAAGTTAACTAATTGAATCAAATTGACAGTGAAAAAGGTGAAAATGATGATAAACTAATTTCACAAAATAACAGTTTAACTTTTTAATGGCTTTTCTCAAGTTTTTCACCTCCAAACATTCCCATTCCAAGTTGAATTCCCTGCTTGTAATTTCACTTTTCATGCTGATATTGGCTTTGTTTTTCATCTCTGCAGACTCATTGCAATTGTCATCATTTTAATTTATTGTTTAACCAGTTTTTTCAAGTTTATTACTCTTAATGGACCATTTTGTGTTAACTTACAGACACAACAAAGACCTTTCCTTCCCAACGAACCAACCAACATGTTTAAACATAAATTGCAATAAGCTGGACGTTTGAAGTTTTTCAACCTCCAAACATGCTGACCGTCATCTTTGACATTGTGCTGTTGGAGGAATCATTAATTGTCTTATTTCAAATGGCATTCAAGTCGATGGAAAGATTGTCAGTACTTTTTGCTTCCATTTATTACGATCTAATCAGAGATGAAAGTTTCTCGATTAGGAGCTGACAACGAACTTTGGAAAAAATTCTCTCTCAATGAAATTCATTGAATTTCGATTTGGATTTTTAAAAGAAAATTTCAAAGTCAATGTTTCATTTTATGGTTATTTTTATTTGCATTTTTCTTAAAAAATGAAAATGAAATTCGAGTTACAAAGTTTTTAGAGAAGCTTAATCGAAATCAAAGTATTATCTGAATCTTTAACACAAATGGTAAATCTTTGCATTATTCAGGTTCTATTGGGCAACTAAGTGAGTCTTTAACCTTTTGCATGTAAATGAGTGAGTTAAGAACGAAATTGCCAGGTTTATTGTACGATTTCGTTCTTATTGAAAATGCATGTCAAACAAATTCCATTCATCATTTTTTATCTTCATTTTAGATTCGCTTTGACTTCGATTGTGGACTATTGGCTGAGTCTCTAGAATGTCCGACTTTTCTTTCCTGCTTTCATCAAATGTTGGAACTTGATTTTAAACTATTTTATTTCATTGATTAAGATGAATATAATTCCCAATCAAAGTCAGCGGTTTACTGCTCAATCCATTGAAGGACTAAATGATTCTCCTTGTTGATCCAACATTGGGTTGAATTGAAAAGGCTAGATACTTTTTCGTTATCTAACATGAACTTGGATCATGAAACTGACTTCGAGTAAATATCGCAATAAAACATTGAACTGTTGAATTTGTTTAAGCAAAGTGAGAAAAGATTGCTTCTATTTTTAGCTTAAAAAATTGGATTCCACTGGAAAAGGCATAAACTTTGGACTATCAATGAATAAACTTTAAACAACAAATATTGACAATCCTTTTTATGGAATTGAATTAAATTTAAATTTTTTCCATTCAACTTTCAACTTTTAATTGATCATTCAAAGTATCACTTTTCATCTGCTTTTGATCCTTGAAATCAATTAAACCCAAATAAACTCTATTATTGCATTTATTGACAATATTGATCACTAAAAGAGAAACATTTGCAACAGCGAATTGATAAAATTGGATTCAAGCCAAGGCTAGCTTTCATCAACTCGTCTAATGTAATCAGAAAAAAGAAATGAAAAGTTTCCTTTGAACGGTAAAAACATTGGAATGTAATCAAAGGTTGAAAATTGTTCTGAAACATGGAGGATGAAACTTACAGAATCCAAGCCTAAAAGAACTAATAAAGGGATCGTTGTTAATCCGCCTCTTTTCCATTCTTCCAGTGATACAGCTCCATCTGAATCATAATCAATTTCAATCATCATATCTTGTAGTATCTGAAAGAAACAAAAATAATCATTATAAAAGTTACAATTGAAAATTTCAAAGTTGAAACCAAAGTCAAATCTGAAACAACTTCATGAACCTTAGACTCTTTACAAAACACAAATTGACTTCCAACAGAAACATAAATAACCGCAATCGTCGATGAACCTTGAATGAACGAAAAATGTTCAGTAACACTCGATGAGCTCATTACGGCTGAACAATGAAGCTCAAAAAAGATCAGGACTAAGGTCATGGATAACAGAAGCAATCATGAAAATTGTTTCTCATTTGTTGTGAAAAGTGTTATTCCGTGTCAATTTTACAATTACTTTTCCTCGAAAGTTTATCGACAATTATCATGAATCGCTTTTATTGCTTCAAACATTGATCAAAAGTATACATTAAACTTGGCTATCGAATTAGTTATCACTCTCTTTTCATGAAAAAGTCCATCAAAGTTCAACTCCAACAAGATTAAGTAGATTCTTGGATTGGCTCAAATTATCGAAGCAACTATTCAGTTGTAACGCTGGTAATGATGAAAGACTTAATAAGAAACAGTGTTATTGATGGAGAGAAATGATATTTAGTTATTATTACCATCATCATCGTTATTATTATTTACTATTCTCATACTTATCCAGACATTATTTGTAATCTTTTTCTGACCATTTTTATTCTCTTCCCTGTAAATGTACCTTTCGAGTTTATTGCATTTCATTTCTGATGATATTAATAAGTTGCCAGTGAAAGCAGCCAATGAAAACAGTGAATACATTATAAAAGTAAAGGGTCAAAAAGTCAATCTTGGTAAAACCAACAATAATAATCTCATTTTGATTGAGAAAACAAAAAATTATCAATAAAAGTTGATTCATCATTTAGTAAACATTTCACTTGAGATTCCCTGACAGGTTATTAATACTCTTTCAGAATGTTTATATTGCAAACTTACAGGCTTCAATTCAGTTACATCCCAGCCGAGGTATTCAGCAACGGTCATCATTTGGTCCACAATTGAATCGATTTCCTGCAAAATGGAAAAATTCATTTTTTCGTTAAAGAAAAATCTAAATGAGAAGAAATAGTTTTTCAAATTAACCATTTTTGCACACTTAATGTGACCATATTTTGTTCATTGACATTACTCAATGTTGGTTGATATCTGGTCTCATTGAGTTTTCCATGAATGTTTCAATTCTTTTTCTGTTTCGCAATTCATTCTATTTTCAACCTTTTCTTTTTATTCAACATTAATTTGCATTCTAAGATTCCATCACTTGAACGCCTAATGTGCTGGGATTTTATGAATATAATGCACATGAATACAAAGTTGAAAAGTGGATTACTTCAAGGTATTCAGTATTCTTGATATGAGAAAACACTTTTTCTTTTTTTTTCTCTTCTCTTCATCATGATGGCTGATGAAAGGAAAACTCATAAATTATTTTACACTCTTATCAATAGTGTTGAGTTGAAAGTTCATTTATTAAACTAAGAGTTGGTAATATTGGAAGATGAGAAGTCAAAGTAGAGGGAAAAAAGTGAAATTATATCAACTTGATGATGCTAATTATCTGCAAAATTATCATGGATTATCATGTATCAAGTTTCAAGTGAATTTATCTTTGGAAAGATTCCTTATAGAATAGCAATCATTTTGATAGAACAAAAGTGTCAACAATTTTCAGAAATTAATTTGCATTGAGATGAGATTCGAGAATAAGAATGAAATTAGTATGGAAATGCAATTCGCAATTTTCCCAGCATTGAGTGAAACGTGCGTTGTCATCTGATTAAATCATAATCTTAACGAACAGGATTTTCGCTATTATCTTCAGCTACTTTACATGATCTGGATTCGTTTGTGATGAAATAAACTTGAGTCAATGTTGAGATTGAATGTAATGCAATGGATAAAAAATTAGTGATGATGATGGTGCATGTGATTCTGACAATGTTTTGGGTCAGATTGATTGAATCAGAACAAGAAGTGATATTTTTGTTAGTTGGAGACAGAAAAGATTCTGGTCCAAAGAAAACATTCAGCAGAACAAAAAGATTCTTTGTTCTCAATGCATATGAAACTGAATGAATGAAGACAAGAGAAGCGAAGCGAAAGAAAGCAAGAAAGTTTACATTGTTTATACAATCAAGTCTATCATGATAAAATCTAAATTGATAGAAAGCAAACTCTACCTTTCCTCAGTTTGCTTGGTTAATTAAATATTGCCTGTTCACCTTGTGACTATAGTCAATTTATCACCTCAAGAATATCATCAAGGAAAATAAGGCTTACTGGGAACAAAGTAGAAGTTCAGCAAATTAGAGGAATAAAAAACAAAACTGAAATGGTGAAAATATTTGCCTGAATGTATGTTGCTATTGCTCAAGCTTGCTTGCAAGTTGGTAATAACTTTTGCAGCATTTTTACACTAACTACGAACTTTTGTTCAGCGTCATTTTGCATTCTCTCGAGATTTGACAAGACTTTCAAGATTACGTCTGAAAATCGTAAGAGAGGTAAATTCTGACTGTTAACAGACAAACACTGGACTTAAGTTGCAACATTACTTAAAATTAATTACCAATTACACTAGTACTCAGGGTTAGTTAAAAAAGGGCCACAGTTAAGTCAATTTCCAGGTATCGCCATCTTGAGCATATCCAGTTTTAAGAGAAACTTAACAATAGAAAACTAAAAATTTTTTTTTCTTGTTGGACGGTGACTATTAAATCGATTTCGATCGATCGATCGTCTCCGATTTTGTCAACTTAACCCTGATTACTAGTGTATCAATTCTTGTACGCCAAATTAGAGATGTTTGAATGGCGATATCATTAGACTTATATGAAATTAACCTGTGGGGAAAAAGTTTGAGACTTTTTGGTTTTTTTCTTATATCTCGTAAGATAATGGCTGAATTTTTTTGAAAATTCAACATGACATAGTTGGATAGTGTGGCTTTGATACCTGAGAAATGCAGAATTGAAAAAACAAAGGTCACTCCACAATCATCGTTCAAACTAGGTAGAGAAAAAAAGATGTTCAAAAAATTCTTTTTTATACATGTTAAACTGG